>JAOTBA010000205.1:38050511-38062677 GCA_025629845.1 Erythroxylum squamatum
ATTTTCAATGACACAAGTCATTAAATCCCAAAGTCATTTATAAAAATTTTCATTGCCATTTGACTCTGAATTCTACTGCTATTCACCGATTGTTCTGCCATTTGGCACTTTTTCCTGGTCCAAAATACCCTAAATTTTCAGAAAATTCCTAAATTCCTTCAAAAATTCTAATTCATTAATAAAACATTCCCACTTGAAATTTAAGACACAAAACCATAATTCGCATAATATCCACATTAAAATAATTATTTATACTCGAAAAATGTCAATTGAGTGCATGATCAATTATTTGAATGTGTGCAAAAATTCGAATTCACATGCGTGTATGCTAACATTATGCATGAGTATGAATCGCATTTTCCTTAATCTTTCTTGATCTCACATGTACCCAATTTTAGGGTTCAAACCCGTAGTATGGGAACGGGATGTTACATATATCCTTTACAAAATCCTATAAGTTAAGCCTTAGGCCCATAGGGACTTCTATTCCTTGGAGCAAAGTGGTTTGGAACGAAATTGATCCCCTTATCCTGTGATTAGCAGTTATTGAAAAATTACCAATAGATGACAATGTTAAGATCTTCATTCCAACTCCTCTACATTCAAGTTGTAAACTATGCAATATGAATGATGAAACACTAGAGCATCTGTTCTTTGATTGTCCCTTTGCTAACTCTATATTGAATAGCATATTATCAAAATGTGAAGCTTCTAATCCACCCATTATATAGAATGACATAATGTAGTGGATCATGAATCCTCCAATGACAAATGCAGATGATATCTTATTCCTTCATCTATGTCTATCTTGCTCAATTTATCGGATATGGCGAGAGAGGAATCAAAGGATATTCAAGGGCACTCCAACTATAGTATGGAGCTTAAAACAAAGATACAAAACTTTATCAGGAATGCAGCATTAACCAGAGGTGCTGAACTGAAGCTTTCCAATTTCATGGTTACCCAATAGGTAACTCTAATCAACTTCACTATGCACAGATGTCTTTTGTTTTCTCAATTTGTAACTGAAGTGATTAATTTGTCTTAGTTTTGAGTCATCCTTTTATATTAATTATGTAATGTTGGGGCTATAGCTTTGTTAATAACATTTATTCAATTTTAAAAAAAATCAAATTTAAAATTTAATATAAATTGAATTAGAAACATTTATATTAAACTTACATCTAAACTAATATATGTATACAATTGATTGGTTAAAGGCTGATGATTCCTTCACATTTAAAGCCTAAAATCCAATTATTTATTATTCTCTCTTCCTTTGTAATGAAATATATAAAATAGAGTTATTTCAATATAACTTGAACAGATGATATTTTTTGATGAATACAACTCATCAGAGAAGCTGATGTATCATCTAGTGTTACTGTATTATCAGTATTTAACTTGACGAAGAGACTAACTCTCAAATAACCAAACTTCTTCAAATCCGAATAAAAGAAGAGAAAATATCTAAGTTTCAATTTTGATTTTACTGAGGTACTTTCTATATCAGTTAATTGCAATTGACTAGCTAAATGCCAGGAGTTTTTGTATCAAGTTATAATTCCGTTAGGAGTTTTTTATTAATATAATTTGTTTTAAATTAAAAAATTCATGAGAATGAATAAAAATAAATATTATTGTGAAATCTAATTCAACTTAAAATTTCACGTTACAAATTAAGTAAAGAGATTTCTTTATAATTAAAATACTACAAACCTTTTGAAATTTAACAGATTAATTTTAATTGTACTAAAATTCAACCTCTTCCACATTCATACTATCATTAATTATAACTTAATATAGAATAAAATTTTAGATATGGATAATTTTAATAAAAATTACTAATAATGAAATAAAATTAATCAAATAGTCATTTTTCTTTAAAATACTAAAAAGAAATTTTATTTTTATACGTAGCCTTTTAAAATTATTTAAAAATATAATTGATTGAATTTATAGTTAAATTGTCATATTGATTTACTTCTCTACTTATTATACATTTATTATATAATTATTAAATATAATTAAAGAAGCATAACATTGGATATTATAGTAATTAAAATAGTATACTAAAACTTTAAGGTGAAGAGATTTTTTATAAATACTAAAAAATCATTTGAAATTTAAAACACATAATTGTTATTGTACTAAAAATTAATCTCTTTCATAATTCATAGCACCACTAATCATAATTTAATACAAAATAAATCTAATAATTCCTATTGATAGAAAATATTATATTATTTAAAACACCAAAAAATTATTTTCTTCTTTAATGTGACCTCTTAAAATTATTAGATTTAAATTATATCTCAAATTATTATACAGTCATGAATTCTTATTAAAGAAACATAATTGAATATTATAGTAATTTTAGAAGATTAATATATTGATTAGTGGGAACAGTTCCTAATTCTTATCTTTAATGAAAGTTGTTAGGTTGTTGAACTCGAGGCCATCAGTCACTTTGGAATCAAGAGAACACGTATCTAGACATTTTTCCCGTCTGGTCTACATTCGGGAGTAAAGTGCTGCAATTAAATTAAGTACGGATGGATCATGCAAAGGTTCATCCTTTACGGCCATCGTCGGAGGCCTTCTTCGAGACAAATCAGGTGCTTGGCTTGCAGTCTTTGTACACAACATAGGACGTGCTCTCCTACCTCAGCTGAACTTTGGGGAGTTCTTTTTGGTATTCAGCTTGCATGGCAGAAGGGATATCGCAAGATTGTCGTAGAAGTGGACTCGTTAACAGTTGTAAACATTATGTCGTCCCCATATATGTGTTCAATGTCCCTCGATCCCCTGGTCCTTGGCATTAACGAGCTTTTTTCCTAGAACTGGCTCGTTCGACCATGCCACATCTACAAGGAGGGTAACCGGTATGCAGACTGGCTGGCCAATTTTGCAACTTAGTTTGAGCTTGGGAGTATTTCTGTTAGATCTTGAATTTTCTAAATTGCTTAAATAGTTATTTATGTTTGTTTGTTGGTTTTTTTTAATTTTTAGAATTGGGTCATTAATTAGAAATTGAAGGAAGGATTAGAAATTGAAATTAGAATGAAGTGTTAGGGTTAAGTTAGAATTAAGTTAGCTTAAGTGGTGGTTAGAGCCATAAAAGACAAAACAGGGGTAAATTTGGAAAGGCCTTGTAAGTGAGGGGTAATTTTGGAAGAAAAGGAGTAACAAAAGGGCTAAAAATTAGAAGAGGAGAGGAAGATGTCGTGAGCAGCCAAAGAGAGGGAGAGAAAACGTGATAGAGAAGAGAAGAAGAAGAAAAATCGAAAAAGCTAGGGGAAAAGGAAGGAAAAATCGTGGAAAGAAGAATAAATCAAGGCTTTCAAGGTAAGTTCATCATCTTCTTCATGTTTTAGTAAAGAAATAGGTTGTGGTTTTGTGAATGAGAAGTTGTAGAGAGAGAAAGAGGTTTGTGTTGGGAATGCTTGGGGGAAGAAGAAGATGGTGAGATCCATTGGATTTTTGGGTTTCTAAGCTAAGTTTTGAGTTTTCTAACCTAGATGGACTATGGGTAGGTTAAGTATGAGTTTGATTAGGGTTAATTTCTTTTGTTGTGATGTTGGGAATTTTGGAAGATTTCCAATAGAATTGGAATTGAATGAGAATGTTGGTTGTGTCAGGGAATCAAGGGCAACCTATCCAAGAGCAAGAGGAAGAACACAATTAAATTTGGATTTCAAGAGTTATAAGGTGGGTAATTTATTTATAGTTGTTGTGTAATATGAGCAAAATGCCTTGTATGTGTATTGTGTGCTAAATAACTTGTTGGAATTGTTGTGATGTCGAAATTTCATTATGATTTATGACAATGTGATAAAAACCATTGAATTCTGTATATGATTATGTTATGCCATTGAATTGAATCATGGCATTTTGTATAAGAAAAAGCATGAGAAAATGCGATTGTGAATGATTGAATTGAAGCATGAAATTTGATTGTGTTTGGGCGAGAGAGGAACCGTTTCGTAGTCACGTGCACGTCGACAAAAGCCTTCTCCCGACTGCCCGCTTGTGGCCCACGAGATCCAAAAAATAGACTCGTTTTGTTCACAGTGTAAACTTCAGTTTTGCCGTTTTGTTTCACGGAGCCCTCGAGCAATTGTGTGTGCATTGCATTTTAATGTGTCAAGTTACGATGGCATTTTAAGTGTTATGCTTTGTAGTGAATTACATCTAATATGTTACATATGATGATGTTTTAAATTGTGAAATGTGAATTGAAATTGTAAATGCTGAACGTTCATTGCGATGTGTATGCCTATATGAATGTAAATATATAGTTGATTGTGTGGCTCATCGCCAATGGCTATAAATATTTTAGCCACTAAGCTGTATAGCTCAACCTAATATTTTTTCCACTCCTCAGGTGCAGACCGAGAAGATCAGTAAATCCTTGCAAGACATTTGGACAATTCCGAGAGAGTTAGCTTTTGTATTAAGTTAGTGGCTAGACTTTTGAATAGCTTTACAAGCATATTGAACATTGAGCGTCAAATGTATTGTGTGACTTATGTTAAGCTTTGATGAAATGTCGATATGTAATTAAAGCTATGTATGAAGGCTTTGTATGGACTTCATTTTGATTTGAAAATGAATTGAGGATTGAAAAAGTTCCCTTGTGTATGTGCTTATTTATCTTGTAGTGTACAATTCATATTTTCAAGTTCTCATATGGGTGAAAATTGTGTATTGGCTTCATGGGGAAAACTGAGATGATTTAGGCTATTTTAGTCAAAGTAGTCTTCATGAACGTTGTAGTTTATCCTTTTATCTTTCCAACAGCATAAAGTTTGTAAAAATTGGGTATTGGAGTTGAGAGATATGAGCATTATAAGTGATGAAGCTATATGGGAGGTATTAACATGATAGCTATGGTGAATGATGAGAGTTTGTATATTCTATGAGTTATTTGAGTTGCGATTTAGGAGTTTAATGCATTCAAAGGGGTAATTGAATGTTTTAGGAGTGTTATTACACTAGAAGGGTTGAATTTGGGGAGATTATGAGTGTATTTGGTGTTAGAATGGATGTTGGAAGCATTGAAGAGGCTTTGGGAGGAGTTTTGGGTCACCCATGTCTGTTTAACGACGGACCTTTTCAAGTGAAAAAGAACCCTCAGCCCATTGTATGTCCGTTAAACGGACATGGATGTACGTTTAACGGACCTTCTCGGGTAAAAAATGGCTTTTAAGCCAGTCTATATTCGTTAAACGGACATGCATGTCCGTTAAACGGACATTAACAGGACAACTACAATAAATCACGATTTTGACTGCCTTAAAGGCCGACTCTCGCTTTGAGGTCTTCATGAAAGTTGTAAAGCCCGATGTCCTCTTTCAAACGATCTAAAAATGAAATCAATCTGACATTTGTATCAAAAGTTATGGCAATAGCGCTAAGACATATACAGTTGGAGTAAGGACATAAACATATTGGTATTCTTTTGGTCATAACTTCATCATCCGACCTCCAAATTGAGTGATTCTTGAAGCATTGGATTCCCAACACGTTTTACTACCTCTCCAAAAAAATTGGTAGCTTTTGGAGTTGAATTAGAAAAGATTGGTTCAAAACAAGTGAGGGTTCGTTGAAATAACCCTACAAGGAAACCCGCTCACGCTTTTCGGCTTCGGATTGGATAGTTGGGCTCCGAGAACGTGGTCCAATACCTTAGTTGGGCTTCGAAAACGAGGTCCAACAATGTAGCATCCTAAACACATGTTGTGTGAACTCTAAGAAAAAGCAACTAATATGACCATAATAATTAAGGAAAAGGGAAAACAATGTTTAAATGATCCACGAAATCCTAGAAAGAGATGTCGAACACTAGTTATTAATCTATTGATTTATAACATATTCTTATAAAGTCAATTGTAACAAGTTATCAAATTGAAGTAATCAATCCCATATATCATATCTTTTAATCTTAATTATATTGTAAATTTTATTAAAATAAAATTATTAAAAAGATAATTGAATTACTAAAATAATAAAAATATAATTAAACTAATTAAAAGAAATGAATAAAACAAATATTAGGATTTTAGGATTCTCTTAGGTGGAATTCCAATTATCATGCAAAATTTATTATCATGAATAAAATAACAATTAACTTAATGTATTTAAGTCTTCTTTCGAGGTATACATATTTTTCAATTAGATAACTACTACCTCTCGATGTGCAATTCAACTTAATTAAACTGATTAAGCATAATTAATATATTTGTTATCATAATAGTCTAAAAGGTACTTAGTCTCATAGTGCATGGATCATACCTCATCTTTGAATTCTTCATAAAATTCTTAAGATTGAATTTTTAATTGTCAGACATAAATTTAATAATTAAAAATAAAAAAGAATAAATTAAAATAAATAAATAATCAAATCATGCATTAAATAATTAAAGAATCTATCCCAAGTTTCATCCTTAATCGTAACTAGGATTTTTTACACTAACCGTAACAAAAACAAAACTAAAACTAAAACAGATCATCCTTAACATACGGGAAAGACAAGAGCAAAGAAGTAGAGAAGTTATCACACTTGCCTCCAACCTTGTTATGAGTCGTCTCTTGAAGCCAAGAAAACTCTAAAACAATGATAACTAATGTAAGGAAAGTGTCACACCTTCCAAAACTTCATTAGATTAAACCTAATGATAGCATTTATAGTTAGGATTACAAAATAAAGTCATAAATTGCTTAAACTTGTAATTTATGTGTGTTCTCATAAATTGTGTAAGCCACAAACATTTAAACCCCTACGTGTCTCTTGTAGAGGAGTTATAGTCTCCTAACGATTTACTTAAATGCTTCATACAAACATTGATTTAAACTTATTAGTTAGCTTTAGTTAAAACTATAAGATATACAAATTCATGTCTCAATCAAATTACAAAACTAAAATACATAATTCTTATTGAGTAAATCACTATACAAACAAGACAAAGTAAATACTATTCTACCTTTTTCATTAAGTTCAAACACTTCAATTTGACATATCCTCACAAGATATTACTTATTTACATAAGTGTTTAAAATTTTAAAAGTGCTCTCATCATATTTTTATGAAACTAAACCTACCATAAGCTTAAAAATTATCAAATCTCCACTACTTAAATAAATATGGATATATATAAAACAAAAGTCAAAAGACTTTGAACAAGGATATGATAAGGTTAAAGGGTTAAGTAGGTTAACCAAGGAAAGGGAATTGGAGAAACGAATATGTATTCACAATTAAGAGGGCAATAGCAAGCATCAATCCTTACTACACTAACTCCTCGTATTCTTGCAGCTAATCCTTTTCTTTCATTCTTTTCAAGCACAAGAATCTATAACAATTGATTTTTAACACTTTTTTTTCTTTTTCTTTTTTACCTTTTTCAATTGGCATAAGATTTTCATTTTTATATTACCTTTTTCATACACTTCACCATCTCTTGAACACCTATTTTCTTGCATCCTATTTCCAAAAACATTAAAACTTAAACAAAAGCTCTACAAATTATTAATTAGGCAGGGTTACCAAGAAAAAGCATAAATTTCATAGAAAGCTCAAATAGGTTCACTAATTGATTAACGTATAAAAGGGTAGACAATTTGACTCAAAATCAAATCCTAAGTGCCTTTATTATTTTAATGCCTATGCAATCTTACATATAATCCTAAAAAGATAAAATTCAAGCTCTAAAAATTCAAAATAAAAGAAGTTATCTACATTCGAAAGAAATATTTTACATGAAGACCCAATTCTTTACGAATAAGTTAAGTCAAATCAAAGCATCTTTACTTAACAAAATTCAGTTTCCTCACATTCACAAAGTTAAGTTTACATTGCAATTCATTTAATCGTATTATGAATTTAACCAATCTCAATATAGAGTCATGTATAAACTTATACTATTAACCTAAAGTAACTAGTGATAACACAACATAAACAAAAAATAGAAACAATAGAAAAAATTTAAAAATTGGAAATTTTAATGCAATTAGATCAACCTTAATTCATCTTAACATTTTGATCACACGTCAGTTGTCAACATGACACTTACCTTATCTAACATACCTAGGTGGCCTAACTTAATAGGGACATAAAGTTTATTTGATAGAGGGGTGACAAAGTGAGCATTTTTGGAGCAAATTGCACCATTGGAAGCATTAGGGGTAAACTGGTATCAGAGATATTGACAAAGGCTATCTTACACTTTTTGCCAAATGTTAGGGGATAAATTGGACATTTTGCCTAATAAATAACCTAAGTGTTTCCAACTTTTTATCCAAGAAAAGAACCAACAAAATGGTAACTCACATCATACATAATCTCAAAAGGAAGATTCTAATTTGGTGGTTGAAATGGAAGTTAGCAAGTCATTTTTCTTATCAAAGGATACTTTACATGCATGCATCTTCAAATTCAAATGTCACTTTTTTTACAGCAATCTACATAAGGGTTAAGCAATCTTGGAAAAATTCTTTCATAAAGCATCGGTAGAATCCTATATGACCAAGAAAAGGACAATTTCCCATACACTAACAGGGTAAGGTAAGGATTTAATCACATCTATCTTTGCTTTATTTATTTTTATTCCCCTAGGGGATAGAATATATCCTAAAATAATACCTTGGTCAACTATAAAGTGACATTTTTCATAATTAAGAAGAAGATTTTTCTCTATACATCTTTCAAGTTCCTTGGTCAGATTAGCCAAACATTCATTAAAAGAATCATTTTAGATAGTAAAATATCTACAAATTCTTCAACGAATTGGCTCAACATAATCTAAGAAGATACTTACAATGCATCTTTTAGATGTAGTAGTTGCATTGCAAAGTCTAAATGGCAAACGACAATAGGTAAAAGTACCAAACGAATATATGAAGGTGGTTTTCTCTTGGTCTTTTAACGCAACAAGGATTTAATAAAAAACTTGAAAAATTTAAGATAACAAAAGTGAGAACGACTTGACAAACATTATAACATTTGGTCTATAAATGGAAGTGAAAAATAATATTTTCTAGTTGCAGTGTTTAACTGCTTATAATATATACAAGCCCTTCATCTACTTTGAGCACGATTGTGAACTAACTCACTATTAACATCTTTGATCATAGTTATACTTGTTTTCTTTATAATAATGTGAATATGACTTACTCATTTATTGCCACAGATTGGGTAGATCATACATGCATCAAGAAGTTTTAAACTCTCTTTCTTCACTACTTCCAGGTGGATTTAATCTATGTCAAGCTTCTCTTGAAGCTTTACAGCCTTCTTCCATCAATATCATATGCATACAAATGGATCGAATTAATCCCTTAATATCAGTCATAATCTAACATATAGCCTCCTTAAATTCTCTAAGCCCATTGATAAACTTTTCCTCCTCTAAAGTTATGAGTTTGTTAGAGATTACCAACAAAAAGGCTTCACTATCTCCAAAAAAAAAAACTTCAAATGACTTGGTAAAGGTTTCAATTCCAATTCTGTAAGAAAGAATGAAGAAGTTTTTATAAGATTATGGTAATTCAAAATTGGCAAAATCATACCTTACAGGTTTAAGTGATTGTAGGTTGAAGATCATATATTGAATAGCAAAATGAATAACAAAATCTTTCTCCAAATTATATAAATTTTTTATTATGAGGTTATTGCTAAATGTGATCTTTAGATTATCTTAATAATCTAAACAAATAATTCATGCACTAAAGGATCCAAAACATTTATAAAAAATACATATGATAGATCACTAGGGTATCTTGTGACATCATAAATATTAAATTTAATGATTTCCTCATCAAATTCGATAGTGAATGCACCACTATACACATCAATCTTCATTCTAGATGTCTTAAGAAATGGCCTCCCTAACAAAACAAATGTAAAATTAGGAGAATTATCTTTTTTCCATGTTAATCATATGGAAGCCAGTAAGAAAAAACCAACTAATTGACTTACACCAAAACTTCCTCTAAAGCTCTTATAGGATACACAAGATATCTATCGGCAAGTTGGAAGACCACACCTATCTTTTCTAGTGGACCAACATTCAAAAATTTTATAAATAGACAAAGGAGTGACATTAATTAAAGCACCAAAATCATATAAAAAATTTTAATTCCAACATTGCCAATAGTATATAGGATAATGAATGTACTTAGGCCTTTACATTTATAGAGTAATTTCCTTTGGAAAATTACTGATACATTCTCCCTCTTACTTCTTATTACCTTTTAATTTAATTTTATCGATGTATAATTCTTTCAGAATATTTGCATAGCGAGATACTTGTTTTATTGCATCAATTACAAGAATGCTAACCTTGCAAAAGGTTCAAGAATATCCTTCTTCTCCTTCTCTTTCTTGCATTGGGCAAATATTTCTGGGAAAAGAAGCTTAGTCACTAATGCTCTTAGTTGTTCATCATTGACCACTTTAGAATGATCATATTATTGTCAGGGAGCTATCACTTCTTTTTTTGTCTCCTCCTCTAATGCCTGATCATGGGTTATTCCTCAACCTCTTCTGTGTTCTTCAACTTTTTTTACTTTGTAGGATTATTGCACTTGTATTTTGTTTTAGATTGATAAGGGGTTATGAAGACAACTTACATCGATTCTCCCTAACTGATGACGCTAGTTGATTAATTTGATTTTTCAAATTTTGGATGCTTAATTTTGCCTTATGTTGAAACTATTGTGAATTAGTAACGAGTGCTTAAACCATAACTTTAAAAGACATACCTAGCTTTAAGGTGAGTTATTATAGTGGAAAACTAGTTGGCTTTGAAAATTTTAAACATTTGGTGGCCTTGTTCCATAACTGAAGTTGGAGTAATCTCTTCTTCCTTGATTATAAGTGTTAAAGTAAGAATCATATTTCCTTTTTATTGGACCTAGAAAATCCTCCAACTGCTTTGACATGCTCTTTAGTATCATCTTGAAGTATCAGCTACATATTGTTTGGGTGATAAGAAGTAGCACAATCCTACAATCATTAACTTATTACATCTTTCTTATGGCTATCTATTGAATAAGAGAGGTTACATTAGAAATTTTTGGTTCAAGATTAGAAACGTTTACCTTATTCACTCATCTTGAATATGAGTTTTGCTTAAAGTTGAGTTATTAAGAATTAGGAGCTATAATGGAGATTAAAACCCTAATGGCTTGAGGGGTTTTGTTGAACCCCGAACTTTTGGTGAAAAAAATTGGAGAATTGAGAAGTTGACTTTTTGGGTCATTGAGAGTTGACTTTTGATTTGGGTGAAATTTGAGGAAATGATCTCCATAAAACTTGTAGAGTCTGTTGAGAGCTTTTTGTAGCCATAAAGTTTGACATTTTTCGATATCGGGAGTAAAAATTATGATCAGTCAAAGTTAAGTGTCATTCGTTTTAATTTTGAAAATGTAGGATTGTATATACTGTGCTTTGAGGTGACTTATGGACTGTTTTCGTTTGACTTTGGATTAAGTGATCCTCATGAAAGTTATAGAGAATTTGAATAGCTTGAAAATGAGGTATAGTTTGTAATTTTCGGATGTGAGGATTGAAAGATATGAATTTTGGAAGTTATGCGATTATTTAGGGAGACATTAAATGGGATAGGATCTTTGATTGAAAATTCATTCTAGAGACTGATCTGGCTTTTGAGTTCTTCGTGGAAGTTGTAAAGCTTCCTTTAAGCTTTTGATCGATACCAAATTTGTTCAATTTGGAGTTCGGGATCGAGAGTTATGAATTTTTGAAGTTTGGTGAAAAAAAAGGGAAAAATGATGTTCAAGCCATTTGCGATCGCGAGCCGTTCGCGATCGCGAGATGGGCTTTTCGATCGCACTCGTGAGCCTTCGCGAGTGCGAGACGGCGTTGCCGTTTTGCACCGACTCGCGATCGCGAGACGGCCTTTTGGCTCTTCGGCTCGCGACCGCGAGCCGACAGCTTCAGTGCGACTCCAATTTGTAATTTCTTTGATTTTTCTTGATTCTTTCGCTTATATCTCCTCCGTCCGACATCCGATTGACTTGATTTTCGAAGCGTTGGATTCCTAAGACACTTAATTTCATTTTCGTGGAGAATTATGGATTTCCGAGATTAAATTGAGGTTGATTGATTTAATCAAAGTGAATTGGGAAATTTTCTGAACAT
>JAOTBA010000205.1:38062777-38075370 GCA_025629845.1 Erythroxylum squamatum
TTTCGAAACGTTTGTTTCGATTTGCCTCCGTTTTCGCTTCGGCCCACTTTCGGGTTCGACTTCCGTTCTTTGGTTTTCCGTTTTCCGTCTTTTTCCGGTTGGGATCCGGTTCCGAGATCGGGTTCCAACAGGTTTTATTCACTCTAGCATCTTTACTAGTTGTATCCATCATCCTTCTTTCTATTGTTAACAATTTTTCATAAAAATATTAAATAAGGAGTTGTTCATAAAGTCCATGTCGAGGGTAGCTTACACATAATTGATTAAATCTTTCCAAATATTTATGAAGGCTCTCAACATCTTTTTGGTTTATACAACATATTTTTCTTCTTATGCTGGCAACTCTTGAGGCATGGAAGAATTTGTCAAAGAACAATTTCATTATGTAGTTTTAGATCCAAGAGGTAAATAAAACAGTTAATCTTTAGATTTATCACTTAGGGAGAACAGAAAAGCACGTAGCTTAATTTGCTCCCCCGATACACCTTATAATTTTATACTTGAGCATACCACATGAAATTCATTCAAATGCTTATTAGGATCGTCATTCTTGAGGCCATGAAAGGTAGGTAACAAATGAATCAAACTAAACTTTAGCTAAAAACCTAAATTTAGGTTTGGATATTTGATGCAAAGAGTTTTTAAGTTAAATTTGGTGCCCTTAATTCTCATATGATTCTCTTTTAACTTCAAAATCACCAAATAATACTATCAAATCAAATACTAGTTCTAATCTGGGAGACAAATAGGATGTTGCTTACTGTTTCCTTCCTTAATCTCCTAATTGTTTTCTCTATTTCAGAATCATATTAAAGTTTGCTTGCATAAGAATTTCAAGGCATAAAAGAAACAGATTCTCTTTAATATCAATTTCGAAAAATGGCACCAAAATTTAGAAGGTGTCGAATCTAACAAATATAATCATACTCTAATCATAAATGAATTGTATATAGCAATGAACAGGGTCGAATCTATAATGAATAATAAAGCTTATCTCCTTTACCAAATTAATGAAATAAAATAAAGGAAAGGGGTCTTAAGATGGAAATTGAAATAAATTAAAAAATACAAAACAAACCAAGAATGCTATTTAATAAAATCAAATGAAAATTAACATTTGGCCCAATGTACAATTTTAGTTTTTATTCTTTGAATTGATCATTGATGAAAAGATAAACTATTATATCCCTTAATAAAATGGTTATGGTTGTTAACCATCTCTAAAAACCCATATCTTCTTCCTTCCTCCCTAAACAAAACAAGTTCTTTGATTAATTCTCTTATGAATAAACATGCTCTTAAGATTTAGTCAATTGATAGCATTAAAAAGTAGAGAGACCATCAATTTTACCTGACAAATATACAAGCCCAATTTATTTAAACTAAATTATGTATTCACATAACATAATAAGCATTATGTTTCAAAAAAAAACATAATAAGCATTAGAATAATAAAACAATTACAGATTTAATCGTTTCAATTGGTAATATATTATTTTGATAATCGAACAATATGTCTTTTGTAAAATCATAAAAAATTAATAATCTTGGAAGATATATAAATAAAAGAGTAAAGAAGAACAATTAGATCTCACAATATAGGAAGAATTAAACTTTAATTAATTATAATCTCAAAATCCTATCTAATCTTCTTTAAAATGAAGAATAAAAAATAAGATCAAAACCAACTCTAAAGATACCAATTTCACTGAAATTATCCTACCAAAACAATTCCTATCTAATCAAAACTCCCAAATAAAGCAAAATAGGGGTAAAAATTGTTGGACTTATTGATTCCAAAAGGGTTTCATCCGTTTAATTACATTTATATTTTCCAACAATCATATTGACTAAGGCATGGGTGTGCCTTAGACCTCTTCTAAATTTTTTTTCTAAGCTTTTGTTCCTTATTTGTTAAATTTCTACCTTCAAACACATTTTGATTCAAATTTCCAATATACTCTACATAACACAAATATATAATTATAATCCATATTTGCAAGCATTTTATTACTCAAAATATAAGGAATTGATATAAATTATGTGTATTTCATGTATATTATAGGTATCCCTCTTCTCGTACCCCTGAATCCACAAGTGCTAGCAGAAGACCAAGAGATCACCTGATCCCGTACATTGGTAACGGTTACAATAGTATTGTTGAAGCTTGGGGGGCCATAGAGAAAATATCTAAATGAACAAGATATGCTCTTTCGTGTGAATTCTATTATTATATAAAAGAAAAACAAAGAGTGGCATAATTGCTACTTTTAGGATTATTTATTTCAATCCAAATGAAAAACTTGTTAGGTGGACTGCAAAGTGATATCGTTGAAGCCTTATTGAATTCTACCAAGTAAGACAAACTTAATATATAAATTTAATTAGGTAGATCATTTATATTTTATTATTTAAGATTATATTTTAAATTAATTGAATTTTAAATTCAAATTTTAACATTTATTCAATCATTATTATGCAATTTTTAAATTCCTCAAGCATCAAATAAACTTAATGTGTTGCCAACTTCCCATAATAGAATCAAAATTAAATAAAAGATCTTATTAGTAAATTTCCAAATATTGATGGACCTTATAAATAACTAAAAAATAAATATAAATAGTCCCCCTTGGACCAGTTTCTATTATACAAAGAAGGTAACCTCTTTACTCCCTCATGCCCGTAAGTGGGGGCAGCTGGGGTGGCTGATTCCACCTTTTCGGAGCAAGAAGGTAACCTCTTTTTATTTTCGAAACCCTAATAACCTCATGTTTTTATTGAATCAATGAGTTCATTGAACACACGAAACCATAGTTAATACAATTTAATACAAAATTAATGAGACTTATGTATATACGTAAGACTTTGTCGGTTACTCTATTTCACATCAATCAAAATCCATAGAATAAAGCTAATTTTGGTGACCTCATAATGTATTCTCCACTGCCCAATTTGGTAAACTGCCATGTCATCAAAAACGGTCCCCAAAAAACTAATATTTAATTGGTGCTGCGCGAGAGCAACGGCTAACTAAAACCCATCTAAATACCTAGTGCCTACCCATCCGTACTCTCTAGTCTCTTCATGGCTGCTTCCTTCGTCACCGCCTCAAAAACCGCAGCCGCCGTGCCCGCCCATGTCACAAGACCTCACATTCCCGATTCCCCATCTCTTAAATCCTACAGTAATCCCGTCAAGTTCGCCAAATTTACATCTTGCTCATCTCAAAGATTGCAAGTGTCTTGCACTCTCACCACCAGAGAGGCGTCTGTCAAGATGGAGGACAAAGAGTCCGACCCAGATTCGTGGCAGCGACCCGATTCATTTGGTCGGTTCGGTCAGTTTGGCGGCAAGTATGTGCCGGAGACGCTTATGTATGCTTTGTCCGAGCTTGAAACCGCATTCAATTCTCTCAAGGACGATCCTGATTTTCAGGCATATCTCTCTACATGTTTCTTTGTATTTTGGGTTTTCTTTGAATCTGATTTCGTTTTGTTGTTTGGTAGCTTGTTCGGTGGATGGATTTTGCTTGGTTTTGTTAAACTCTTTTTGGAAAGGTTGAGCATTTTTATACTCTTAGTGTAGATTCTCAAATTTTGTGTTAATGGGGTTCTCATTTGATATGTTCCCATGACAGGGTGGAGAGGTCATGTCTGATTTACTGACTTGTATAAGGGAAATAGTTCATTGTTAAGTAGAAAATGCATTTTTACATCTTTTGGAGAGAACTTTTACTGGCAATGAAAGAACGTATTTTTTAAGTTTTTGTAGAGAATTTTTTGTTCAGGGAGTCTTATTTACACTGATGACGTATAAAGAGATTGATATATTGGCTTGGTCAGAATAGTTCCTTAGTCATTAAGGATCCGTCTTCTTGTTTTTAATTCTAAAGTCTTTATATATCATAGAAGTTTTAGTATAATTGAGTATGATTTACTTTGATTGTCGAAACTTTTTTCCCTTTTTCTCTAAGGTTTTCCAATTTAGCAGAAGCTAAAAAGAAATGGTTACAATATAGAAGATTTTCTGAAAGGATAAAGGTGAAGACTTTGCTTCGAAACTAAGCTGCGTGCAGCACTAGCACAATACTAAATTTTCTTGTTATAGCACAATGCTAAATTTTCTTGTAAGATATTTACTTGTGCTGCGCTCTTTTCACTTCGAAATCTTTCTACGAACATTTTATTCATGATTTCTTGTGAAATTCTGATGATTCATCATTGTTTATAACTTATGAGTTTATTTGACAGGAGTTACTTGGGAACCATTTTTTTTCTTAGTTCTTCTGTTTGTTGCTTCTTTTTTCTTAAATATAGTCAGAATTTTTATCTACAATTTCAATGATTTTGTTAATTTTTTTTATTGAAAATATTTTGATTGCAGAAAGAGCTTGCTGCAATTCTGAAAGACTATGTTGGAAGGGAAACTCCTCTTTATTTTGCTGAGCGTCTTACGGAGCATTATAGGTGTCCTAATGGTGAAGGGCCTGACATTTACCTGAAGAGGGAAGATCTTAACCACACAGGTGCACATAAAATTAACAATGCAATTGGTCAGGCTTTACTTGCCAAGCGTTTGGGGAAGAAGCGTATAATTGCAGAAACTGGAGCTGGTCAGCATGGAGTTGCAACCGCCACAGTTTGTGCACGATTTGGTTTGCAGTGTATTGTTTATATGGGGGCCCAAGATATGGAAAGACAATCCCTCAACGTGTTCAGGATGCGGCTCCTTGGGGCGGAGGTCAGGGGAGTCCATTCTGGGACAGCCACATTGAAGGATGCAACATCTGAAGCTATAAGGGATTGGGTGACTAATGTGGAGACAACCCATTATATTTTGGGGTCCGTTGCTGGGCCACACCCATATCCCATGATGGTGAGGGAGTTCCATAAGATTATTGGCATTGAAACAAGAAAACAAGCATTAGAAAAATGGGGTGGGAAGCCAGATGTGCTTGTTGCTTGTGTTGGTGGGGGCTCAAATGCCATGGGACTATTTGAAGATTTTGTGAAGGACAAGGATGTGAGGTTGATTGGAGTGGAGGCTGCAGGTTTAGGTTTGGATAGTGGAAAACATGCTGCAACTTTGAGTAAAGGTGAAGTTGGAGTGTTGCATGGAGCTATGAGCTATTTATTACAGGATGAGGATGGGCAAATAATTGAACCTCATTCTATTAGTGCAGGGTAAGTTTGGTTCACTCATCATGTTGAATATTATTTTGCTCATGGGATTAGTTTATTTCTGATGTTCTTAACTTTCTCTCTTTCCTTTTTCACTTCCTGTTCTTATTATCCCTCCTCTATATAGCTTGGATTACCCTGGGGTTGGACCTGAGCACAGTTTTCTGAAAGAGAAAGGTCGAGCTGAATACCACAGTGTTACTGATGAAGAAGCATTGGCAGGTATTGAATTATGAATCTGATGTTAATTTTAGTTTTTATACCAAATCTTTTTTACTAATTAATGGTTGTTGTTAGGTATTCCTTATGATAGACATCTACTGATTTATTTGTCAACTTTTAGTGGTCATTTGATCCAAAGTTATCTGGTGATTTCGATTGTTGTACTTTCTCGCTGTTTTGAAAAACTTACTCATGATGCTTTCAATAAATTAAACTGTTCTAATGATCTGGTTCATAAGCTAAACGTGATTGCAACTTTTGCTTCTTCAAGAGTAATGCTGAAAAGCTTGCACTGCATTGCATCTTCCAACTTCTCTCCTGCTTTGTGGACCTTGGGAATTAAATAAGTCAAATTCCATTAATTCCTGCATATAAATATGCACATTGGAATGGCTTAAGTTCAAGTACTGGTCCATACCACAAAGCAGTTGTTTGTTTGAGTGTTGCAAATGATGGTTGAAAGGTTTCCAATATGAGTATTCTGCTCAGTCAATATGATGTATTAGAACACTTTTCTGCAGCTGATAGAGTTGCTTTCATTTTTGACCATTTACACTTCAACTTCTATGATTGCTACTCCAAACTTCTTTAGTGTTCGCTCTTGTTTTCAATCATTATTTGGTTATGCATTTGTAGCTTTCAAGAGACTATCACGATTAGAGGGCATAATTCCTGCTTTGGAGACATCTCATGCATTGGCTTATTTGGAGAAACTGTGCCCAACCCTCCCAGATGGAGCGAAGGTTGTGGTTAATTGCAGTGGAAGAGGGGACAAGGATGTGCAGACTGCCATTAAGTACTTGGAAGTTTAATATAGTTTCTCTTGTAAGTTCATTTAATATGATACAGAGAATAAGGGGTTGATCCCATCATACTGTTGAATGTGATAGTAATTTTCCATTTTAACATGTAGAAGCAAATTGCTCTAAAGGGAAATCAGGCTTCAAACTTTATGTTCCTTTCTCGCCTTTCCATGGAAATACTCAAATACTTGCATAAACAAATCTATATCTTTCTCATGCTTTTATCTCCATGACATCCCGATGGGTTGATCTAAGAAGTTCTCACAACTTGCATTTAATTGCAGCACGGTATTTAGCTGCATGTGTGGGGATGAGTCAGACTATAATTGGAACATGAACAGCACTTATCAGAACGACCATCATAAAAATTGCTGAGTTTCTCCTTGTGTGAAACTATTTTTATGAAGCTTATGAATGGAACTGTGATTGGGTCTAGTCCAGATTACAAGAACAAAGGGGAGACGTAAATTTGGGTCTATTAGAGATCTGCTTGTAAAATGTAGTTCTTCTAAAGACTTGGTCAGCTTCATGATTGCCTGCAATTTCAACTCTTCTTCTCTTTCATACTATTCCATTGAACAAAAGGGTTTGTTTTAGTTGTGTCATAGGGACCGTCAAGAATTTACAAGTGACAACTGCAAGAGACAATTCAATCACATGAAGAGACGTTTAGACTCCTTGGTTCTAGGTGGTAGGCAGTTTAATTGCAGAAAGTGGAAACCCGGAAAGAACATTCGGCTTTGCCTTGATGCTTTTTTCTTATTTTATTTAAACCCTGATTAGTTGAGATTTCTTAAAAATGTTTATTTTAAAGTGTGTGATTTAGATTTTTTTTTAAATCTCATTTTAAAAAAAATATTTTTTCTTAAATTTTCATTAAAAAATAACAATGAAACATACTTAACATGATAGGTGAATCAAATGATGCTAACGTATCCATTTTGCTCAATCTTTATACTCAATTCCAATCAATTAAATTCAATTCATAATTAAAGATAATTATAATAAATCTTTACTTTTAAGTCAAATTTAATTAATTCATTTTCATTAATTTTCAACAAAAGTTTAATATAAATCATTCTTTAAAAAAAATTAAAAAATCAAATGAATTTTTTTAAAATTATTTAAACCACAAAAAGTCTAGTATCTTTAACAGTTTCAATCAAATATAACTAAATTTTAATAATTAAATTGGTCATATTAATTAAATCTATGAAGTATACTGAAATTTGAAACAATAAATTGTATCTTTTTTTGGTTTAATTAGCTTCACACCACAGTTTCCCTATTGTTAAATGAAGGAATACCCATAGAACTTAAACAATAGGGGATTTAAAAATTGCTATTCCATAAATAAATAATCCAACATTTTTCAATTTGTAAATTTTTCAATTTTACAAATGCATTTATATATTAAGAAATGTGAGGATATAAATGTTGTCTTGACATTATAGATGATTTATTTAGAATAATTAATAATTTGTCTCAATTATATATATAACAAAAAGGAGGCATGCATCTCATCGCTCACAATCTCATTAAAGTCTGGTAATAACATGCTTTTGATTTATGAGACATTACATAAAATTTTATTGGGAAAATTTTTGTGTCCTCAACCTCATGAGGAAAGGAGTGTTCTTATCCCTCATCATTATTTCCTATATCTACAAAACAGCGCTGCTAACTGGAACTTAAAGGAGATGGAGGTTAATATCTATCCTCAACACTTCTTGATCCTTCTCCATCATCATTACTGCAAATCGGTCGGACCGAGCAAGCACTATCACTGCTTTGCCTGCATTTAGATCATTAAAATTATGTCAAGTACAGCAATCGTCTATATTGATTATGTAGCATATATAGGAACAGGACCAGGGTATATTCCAAATTTAATGTATCTGTTGGATTAGTCAACTCACACCTTAAAAAAAAAAACGTATGACCTCACAAGGAGGAATAAAAATGGGGATCTTGGTAGATCCCTCGAGTTAGGTGAGAATTGGTCCCTACAATGTCCAAATCCAACGGGTAGGACAATGTTCATTTCATCTCACTCACCTAACACCACACAGGTAGCTACAACATCAAACCCAAGATATTGATAACTTCAATTCCATGGGCAAAACGATTAGATAGCTGCATCTGTAGTAATCATACGTGCTCACCAAATGCTACAAGGGTTTCTAAGGTCTTTACGCATGGTTTCACCTACCATGTTTATACCCAACTCCTCGTGTGAATTCAAAGCTAAAAACTGCCAGGAATGTGTTGAGGTGAATCCATTGTAAGGCCCACTGCTTTGTATATTTGTTGAACAGATTTTTGGAAATGTTTTTCCTTTAGGTTAGGATTCGAGTACTGGGTGAGCACGTGAATACTAAACTAGCTTTTTCAGATGTCATCTTAGAAACAAAGAAAAATCAGGAGAAGGGTTTCATATAGATAATTTGTTCGCTAGCTTCCACCCAGGATTCGGCTAAAAGCACAGACTTGTTTTTTTGAAAATGATATATATGTAGAAGATTATCAGTTATGAAGCTTATTTAAGAAAGAGAAGAGCAAAGTACCTGGGAATACAAGAAAGTTCCAAGGATTGCGATGGCAGCTCCAAGTGCATTGACGGGTTGAACAGGTGTGTGGAAAATGATAATGGAGGAGACTATGACGGATATACGTTTCATTGTATTTCCAATGCTAAATGTCAAGGGAGAGATCTCGTCCAACGACATGTACGACACTTGATTGTAAAGGTGATAGAACACACTCTGAGCAGCCACCCACCTATTATATTATATTAGGCACAAAAACAGAGCCACACATTTATTTATTTTTTTCAGTGAAAATCAAGAAGAAAACCAAATGTTAGATACAGAAAAGCAGAATACAGGACAAATTAGCACAAGTCAAAAACAAGAAGCAACCAAGACAGACTAGGACTCCTCACAACCCCTGTAAGATAACGACAGATATATCTGATTCCACCACATAAAAGGCCAACCATGAATGATATTTACACCTAAATATTTCTGGAGATGTATGCAAGCACAAAGTCCTATTAACAATTCTGGAGACGAGTCTAGACAGTTTAGCCAAATGGGATTTTCACGAATTTTATGATAAGTTTTGCAAAATGAAAATGTTATCAGTACGAATACAAACAAATAGTTTGTAGAAGAAATTTCATTTTACCATACGAAGTTTGGTCCAATCTGAGAAATGGCTGTTTGCCATCCTGCAGCCCACATCTGCGGTCCCTCCACGGCGATAGCAAAAGGTGTAAGAATTAACAGAGACAGTATAGAGAGACAAGCATAGTAGTTCATTCCACCAACGGACTTCCCCTTCATGCCCTTCTTTGAAAATATGTTGCGAAATACAAATGCCAGGTTGGAGATCATGGCCCCCATAAAACCTGAAACAGACAGCAAACAACCGAGCATGTGAGTGTAAAACACTCCATCAGCTCAATCATTTTTCTCTAGTGCCATAAATAAGCAGGAGAAAAGTACCTCTTCGGTTACAAGCCAGAAACTACGGAATAAACATAAGACTACCATGAACAAAAGAAAGAAGAGGGAAAAATGAGCAAAATGCATGAAGCATCAGGCTTCATTTATTAAATGCTTTTCCCCAACATAATTCAATTGAGTTTTGAATTTTGTTACTCCAACAAGGTAACGAATGACCAGAGGTCTGGTTTGTAACTGCAAATCCAACTCAGTATATTCAAAAGTTGTCACAAGGCTAAACATTCAAAAGAACAGGCATTCAAACAACTTGAACTTGTTTTCTATTCTTACCAATCATGTTAAAGTTGAGCTCGGTAACAGCAGCAAGAGCACAACCACCAATAATTGGGGCCAGTGAGAGGTAAACACTCAAAGGAAAGGTCTCACCCAGAAGGAATTTTGAGACCAACACACTGAAAGCAGGTTCACCGCTCTTAATGATATGGGTAAATGAAACTGCAACCTTCGACATGCTCACTGTTGCTGCCACATGCCCAATTGTATGTGCCACAGCAACCTTAAGAGAGGAAAAGATAGATCAGTTAACTAAAACTGCAACTTTAAATCACACAACAAGGGAAGTTTAGAACTAAAAACAGAGCTTTGTTAGTCTAATTTAGTCACTAATCCCGATTCCCTTCGAAACAACGAGAAACGATTAAATTAGCGTTGTCTGACTTTCCTAGGAAGCAAACAAAATATGGTTTTCGTAACTAGATCACATCAATCCCTCGAGAATTAATGATCCGAAAGGAAACAAAAACATCAGTTTCCGATCCTTTCTTCACTTTTCTATGCAACCAAAATAAAAACGTCGCCTTAACCCCTTACTCCCCTCATTTTTCTACCAAAACAAAAGAATAAATCAACTCACAGGGAACAAAGTCTTCCAGAAATCCAAATCGGTCTTAGGTGCCTCTGTCATCCTCGTAGCCCATGAAATCAGCATCATTAGAGACCCGCACGCCAGAGAAAGAGTAGAGGTCAGCCATGGATAAGGAAAAGCATTCAAGACCTTCTTGTTATATATATTGAACACCACATTCAAAGCCCACCATGTTGCAAAATAAATCCCAATCTTGACCCTCCTAGCAGCCTCTGATTTTACCTCGCTCGAACCTATCGGCTGCGATCGGTCAGCTTCATAGGCCTTGCATGTGATCAAGGACTTCTTTAGGGGCTTCGAGATCGCAAGAGACTCAACTGATGAGACATGCAAAGGCTTTGACACTGAGACAACAGGTTTTGGGTTCTTCTCAGCTGTAATTGATGGCAAGAACAAAGATCTCTTCGGTCCTGGCGGATTTTTTCTACGAAAAGTACTGTCAGATCCATTGATGACTGGTGCAATCGCAGAGTGCTTGATAGCGCAAATCATGATTAAAATCTTTGGTTTTGAAACTCAAAATCGAAAAGGGTCTAATCGGCAGACTGCAAAGCTTCACCAAACAATTTCAAACGAAGCTAGAAAGCGAAGATCAACGATCAAGAACGAAACTTTCCCTTGGAATAAAGAAAAAGACTGTCCTTTTTAACACTTTCTAGTGGGAACAGGCACAAAAGCTAAGATCTTTGAAGGGTTTATAAAATTAGAACACAATAAACACAAGGATCTGTTGAGCTAACACACAAACACAACGCAGAGTCGCAGACACAATACTATATATTTGGAATAAAGAAATATAGAGAAGGGGACGTATTAGTGATGATTTATTTTAATGGGGTTTGGTATGGTGGTTCTGAAGAGGACAAGACAGGATGGCTTCGGAATCTACTACAGGAGGGTTTCTGCTACTCTGAATTCTCAGTCCAAGTTTGTGTTTGATATCACCAAACAGCCGTGTGACCGCTTCTTGCGATCAAAGCGTTAACCTTAATACAAGTAAACATATAAAAATAAAAATAAAAACAGGCAAGAAAAAGTTTGGCCTTTTGAGGGTAATTCTAGAGTGTATCTATAGTAGGTACACCCTAGGCATCATCAATATGAGCACCAATGGGATGGCTTTTCGATGGCGTTTTGGTCAAATAGGCAAAGTAGTAGGGTTTATTTTTAGTTTAGTAGTCTGACATTAGAATCTTAACAGGATGGAACTGCCGCTATTATTAGATGAAGAATTGGAAATCTCAATTATTTCAATATTATTAATTAATAAATTTAGATATGTAGGTAATATATAAAACGCGTTTAAATTAATACCCATTTTATGACGCTAATATGAAACTAACGGCTTGTTTGACTCAAGGAATGAAATAGATAAGGAATAAAATAGTTATTCTTAATAATAGAAAAGATGAAGAATAGAACAGAATGAGCATTACTTAGTTTGATTTAGAGAATGAAATACAGAAAGAATTTCTATTTCAATATTTAGTTTGAAAATATAAACTTGAAATAAGAAAAGAATAAGTAACAAAAATATCAAAATGTCCTTATCATATATCATCATCATCATTATTATCATTATTATTGTTGTTATTATTATTATTGTACACTTTATTATTCTTCTTATTATTAAATATTGTTATAAATTTTTTACTTATTATTATTACACTATTAATTTTTATTCTTAATTATATTATTAAAATCATCATTATTATTATTATTATTAATTTTTTACTTATTATTATTCGTATTCTTATTCTTATTAATATTTTATTTTTATTATTAATTTTATTATACGAAAATAATAATAATAATAATAATAATGATGATGATAATAAATATTATTATTATTATTGTTATTGTTATTGTTATTATTGTTGTTGTTGTTGTTGTTATTATTATTAGTTATTGTTATTATTATTATTATTATTATTATTATTATTATAAATTTTCTACTTTATTATTATTATTATTATTATTATTATTATTAATT
>JAOTBA010000205.1:38083374-38097744 GCA_025629845.1 Erythroxylum squamatum
GTACCGACCGGTACCGGTACAGTTCCGTTCCAAAGCTCAATCCGGTACCGAGGCCGGTACGAAATTCATAACATTGATTAAAGCATATAAAAAGTTAAATAATATTATATAAATCTCAAAATAAACGTAAAGATGTGCTTGTGAGTATTGTGAGAATTATGTGTAAAACATAGGGATAAAAGGGACTAAAAATAAGCTCATTAATTGATCTGAAAAATCTATCTAAAAAAGTGCTTTGTTGAGAAACTCCAAATTTGAGCTTATAAAAAATTTGTATTCTAGCTGTCAAAAAAGGTATATCTACTAAAAAAAAGTACTTTTTATTTTACAACTAAAGACTTATTTTTCTTAAAAAAAATTTACGGTAAAAAAAAGTACTTATTCACCCTTTAAAAGTTCAACCTAATAGCTACTAAATATATTTATCCATTTTTCTCTGCGCAGAGATACAGGCGTGTCTGTTTCCAAGGCAATTTGCTCCTTTGATTTTATCTTGGAATCGCAACTCCTAACATCGAAGCTTCATTTTCGCCCAGCAGTTTCATTATACTACTAACTTATCTGTTGCTTTTTATTTATGTTGTATTAACTTTTTATCTTCTTGCTGTTAGCTTGTTTTCCATAAATTAAAAATTAGAAGTAATGATAGAAAAATACAATCATCTTATATACCATTACTCATTAAAATTAGTGCATTAAAAATAAAATAAAAAATAACTATAAGCTAAATCAATTTATATTCTTTAAACTATTTTAATTTAAATTCATTTTATGGATTTAAAATTTGAAAAAATGAAAAATAAAGAACAATTCTTTGTAATAAATTTATCTTAAAAATGATATCAATTTTAAATTATACTAAGAAAGGTTAAATATATTTTTTGGAAAAGTGTAACTATTATTTTATATTAAAATTTTAAATTGATATCATTTAAACATCACCATGATTCATGACTTACAAGTCTTCCTCTTTTCAAATATGCACAATTCAAAACTTTATCATTGATTACTGTTAAAGCAATGCTACCATTACACCTTATATTTGAAAACATAGGTCTTCATCATAAGTGTAGTTGGTAGCAGAACTATGGGCAAGTTTTTCAACAAATATTGCACCAGTGCAGTGCCACTCCAAAATGTGCATAGCTCAGTATTCTTGACGTAAAACAACCAAACATTTGGCAACCCACGTCAGGGTAGTCCATCCAAAATGATCCTCCACCCCCGCCTTGCAGATGCAGCCTCAGTAAGAAGTCCCTCGTAGACTTTAAAATGCTCATCTATCATATAAAATGTTAGAGTAAGTGTATATTTTTCGTAAAGATACCCTTCGTGTTCAAAATACATATTTGGTGCAAGAGTAGACATTTTTAAGAAAGCTAATTTATTTAAGCTAGCTCTAATACTATATTGAGTTTTTCTTGTTAGTCTCTATTTAAATACTATAAGATTTATATCTTAGCTCAAACTTTAAGACCTTGAATTATGCATTAACTCATGTACGTAAATTATTTTTTAAATTAACGAAGAAATTTTATCACTTAATCTTTTCCTCATGTATAAAATTAAATAAATAATAGAATTATATTAAATTTTATGGTGTATTGAAATTTTTATAAATTTCATATCTAAAAAATTATATTTTCACCTAAAAATTTAAAATATTGAATTATAAATTAATTCTTGTATATAAAACATTGTTAAGTATAAGTTTTCGTCGATATAAAAGTGATACACTTATAAAGTACGTATGAATACATATTTACAGTGCTAACGATCAATTTAAATTATATAGGCCTATTTGGTAATAGCTATTAGCTAATTCTATTTGTGATTAGCGGACAGTTAATTAATATAGTTGATTTAACTGTGAATAATATCAATTGTTTATTTAAAAACATTCGGTAAAATTAAATAAAAATTTTGTATTATACAGTGTTGTAATTCTAGGGCACGACATATTGTTTAAATTTGTACATGCAATTTAACTAAAAATGAAAAGTGAAATTAGAAGACCTACTGGGCTTTTAAATAAAATTTATTTTTTAATTACAATCCATGACAATGTACATAGCACTTGTTGGGTACATCCTAATAAGGAAAAAAGAGCCATTCCACATAAAAGAAAATAAAAGTTTGCTAAGGGTCAACTCGTAATGGTCAATTAAGTCACAGATATAAGAACCAACCCATCCCGGAGAATATTAGAAGGATATGCTTTTGCAAATATACATCCCAACCCCCACCCAAGGGAAATTAAAATAAAGTTAAGAAGGCGTAAAAGAAAGAGAAGAGAAGACGTGAGGCTGGTTGGAGTTGGACCCCGCAGTTACGACCATTTTGATTACTCCAGCTGGCGTCAATGGGACCACCGACCCAACTAGTGTGGGGACCACCAATAAAAGCCGTCTTTGCAAACCATGTAATGTATCCCCCACCTTCACTCTTCTTGCATGGTCCACCTTTTGTTAGTGGTCCCCACCATTTTCTTCACCGGACCCACTTCACACGTGCACATCCCCAGAACCCCCTTCACGTGCGCACGTGCTCGTCCTCCTCCTCCTCTCCATTTTCCGAGGTAACATTTCTTTTTTTTTTCTTCAAGCAAACCCGTTCATGGCGGACGCTAACTAGCTTCAACCGTCAAGAACTGCAGAAGCTTTCTTTCTTTTATCATTGCTTTGAAGGCCGAGTTACGAACTGTACCTCCTGCTTGTTGTAAATCTCCAAAGAAAAATCTCTAAGTACTTGAGTGGTCCCTGTATTTGTGGTCGTAGTGCATGCGGTATTCGAACTTGGAGTCGTGAACGAGCCAGTTTTATCAGGTTTTGATCCAGGCACGGTCGAGCTCGAAACAGCACCTTGTTGCATGGATGCCACAAACGATGATATGGGCCTCGCAGCTATATTAATCAATGGTGTTGCAGTAGCTGGAAAAGCGAATATCTGAGGCTGGTTCGATGGTGTTGCGATGGACCCTGTTAATGGTGGCACCATTAAGAAAGCCCCTGGAACGACAGCGTTTGATGGTATTGCCCACATCGGAACTAAGCCCTGAGGTACTGCTAGTGGTGGCGCTTGGGTTGTTATTGGAGCTAACGGTGCGGGTACGGTCACGGCTTCACTCATGTCTATGTACTCACTGTTCGCCGCACGTTTACGCTTCTTTTTTATGGGAAGCTGGTCCACGTTTTGTTCGGTGGTGGCGGCGTCGGTGGTGGTGGGAATTTTAAGAGTTCCATTTACAGACATGGCAATCGCGGGCACAGTTCCGGTGCCGGTGGCGGCGATGATGGCGGGCTCGGCGTGTTCGAGCAACCACCTAATGGTTTCTCCGTCGGACTTGTGGCCAAGTTCTCGGGTCAGCTGAAAAATCCTGGCGGCACACGTGGCGGGTATTCGGATCCTCCTGCCCCGACCCTCCACCTTGGTGTGACGATCTTTGGTGGAGGTTCTTTTCGGTGGAGCAGCCACGGTGAGCGGCGGCGGCATAGAAATGCCTGAAGGCACCTGAACAGTGAATGGCAATCCTCCTAAAGACTGCCCATCAACTGACTTTTCTCTTTCTGAGTCGTCAGGCTCCTCCTTGGGTTCAACGGCTGTGACCGGAGGTGATGGTGGGTTGGCGTGGTCAACGATCCTCGTACTTTGATCTTCATTAACTTGTTTATCATTAGTAGCCATATTGAAGCTGAAGCTATAAGTTGAGACAAAAATGGAAAGGGAAGTAGTCTAACTAAGGCACTGCTCCAACAGTTACAGGGAGAGAGTTGAAGCACAAACGAAACGATAGGCGTTGGGTTGGGACTTGGGATCTTTTCTTTCTTTCTTTCTTCTTATTAGGACGGATCTTTTTCTGCACAAGTAAAACACGTCGAAATGGGCCGGTAAGACTTAATTATATGTAGGGAGAAATCATACCTAAGGTCCCTACCACATATGGTCTAGTGTTTATACACCAATTACAACAATAACTGGGTCTGGGTCTGGGACACACAAGATGACACGTGATGATGGGTCCCTCTCTGCAGGATCATGGAGTCATCTCTTTGGTGGAGATCAAATAAGATAAAAAGAATCAAACGAGGTCTTTTTGTATACTCTGATCTGAAAATTCATATACATTTTTAAAATTTAAAAAACTTTAATTAAATTTACAGGTGAAAGTTCCAGACTAATTTTCCAAAATTCATCTCACTTAATTCACAAATTTTATTACTGATAATTATTTTTCTTTTCATAATAATATAAATGGGAATTATTTATTTAATTGCATTTTAAAATCATTCTCTAAAACATTCTATTATAAATAAACAAAGAAATTGAAAAGGACAGGAAGAAGAAAAAGAGAAAATGTCCATTAAAGAAGAAATGAAATAAAATAATAAGAAAAATAGAACAAATCCTAAAAGAACACGTATAATTAGGATTTAACAAAAACAAAAGTAAGAAAATTACATCAAAATATTAAGAAAAAGGACTATTTTAGAAGGTTTTCACTTCTATTCCATTATATTATCTAATCTTAGAGTTGTTTTTTTAATAGTAAAAATATATATTTTTTAACTTTTCTAAAGATAATTAGTAAATACATTATAATTCATTACTATTCTTTGTGCCAATGCTAATGGTGGTTTCCTCTCTAACCCATGGTCCCCATATATCTTGTACATGCGTTTATGTGGAAGCCCGTTGGCCCACTAAGAAAAGTCAAATTTGAATTCACCGTAAACGACGACGCGTGAGGATGCCATGAGCAGGTAAGAGTTCGCATTAACCATAGGGGCAAAGCATGTGGTGGGGCTCACCTACCCAAAAGAAGAGAAACACGTGGGGTCCACTCAAACAGGGTCCCACTCACCTCAAGAAACAAAAAGCGGGCACCACTTTCGTCCAGGTTGATAGGCCCCGGAAGGTCCATAACGACCGTTCATACTCGTGGGCCCCATGTTCAACGGTGGATACGGTGGGATCTATCTACCACAACGCCCCACTATCACGGTATGGCGGTCTCGACCTCACTATTATATATCGAATCCTATCCTTTCCTAGAGATATCAGATCACCGTACGTGGGGCCCACCCCAAGAGTAAGATGAACGGTGGAGCCTACTCGGTGGCGGTCCGGCTTTCGGGGGCCCTCAGATGCCGAACATTACAGCTTGCAAGACCTTTAATGAAGAACGGCTAAGCAAGTGAGGCAGGATACTTGTGCCCTAATATACTTCTATTTTTTATGAATAATTTGATTTGGAAACATTTTTTTAGAATAAAATAGGATTCGCAAAATAATTTTGATGATGTGTTGATACTTGATAGGGTAAACGTTCAAAAGAAGTACTTTTTTATTTTTAATTTATATTTTGTCAATCAATAAAAATGGCGAGATATTAAAAATATTTTCAAATTTTTATTACATAAATCACTTAATAATTTTTTTAAAATTTTATGTTTTTATTACCATTCTAATTGCTATAAATATTAAAACAAGTTAATTAAATTATTAAATATTGGACTTGTTAATAAAAATATGAGTACTTTTTAAAACTTTTATTTATATAATTTTAAACAATAATTAATGTATATATATAGTGATGGATTTTATTTATTCAATATATCGAAAGAGATAAAATGCTTAAGTTATATTTTACATACTAAGGTAGAAAGTAAATATAACTATAATATGAGATTTTAATACGACATTGACATATGTGGAACGTAGATCATATTTTTTCTAGATGTCTGTTCATATCTTCTTCGTGGTCGACAATAGAACACAGTAATACGTAGAGAAAACTAGAACAAATAATTAATTATAGTGTTTCTATTATATTTTATTAAATCTCATCAACACATTTACGTAAAATTTACATAAATATATAAATGAGATTTAATAGAACATAGTTAAATTAGAGTAACTGAAACAAAAAATTTAATAATTGAAACAGAATAATTGGAACAAAAAATGTGATATGCACGGATCTAGCTCAAATATCATCCTAATATATTAAGGTGGCTTTTCTAGTTCGCTTATAAATAATATAATATAAAAACTAATTAAAGTATTTCATGTTGTTTAAATATTTAAACAAATAAATATAAGACATTTTTTTATTAACTAGGGATTTGTAATTATTATATTTAAGTTTCCATTCAACACATTTTCTAAGATAATGTTTAAATTATATAAGGAGTCCTTGCGGAGATTTAAATCGAATATTTCTAACATGTAGAAGGTAATTAAGAAATTATAATGAATCACTTGGACCACCTCCTAGAAGACAGACATTAATGAGAAAACATATTCTACTTAATTTACTCAACTCACCTAAACTATTTTGGCCGTATTATGACACGTGGTTTGTTCCCTCTCCACGAGATTATAGTAGACCCACTGGTGGTGACTGCCAACCCCACAACATTCTCGTGGAGCGGACTTTTATTATCCCTTTTTCTAATTTTCTTACTTAAAATTATTAAGTGATCGTTTCACTACAATAGCTTAAGCTATTGTGTGAGGCTAACCTAATTAGTTTTATATATTCACTAACACACCCTCTTAAGTGAAAGTCTTTTGAGTTTAAAACTTGCACATGCCTACTCTACCTTGCGCTGAATAATAGGTGAGTGGTAGAATTTGAACTCACGACCACTTGGTCATAAAGGTTCTGATACCATATTAAGTGACCGTTTCACCACAATAGTTTAAGCTGTTGTATGAGGCCAACCTAACTGGTTTTATATATTCACTAACAAAAATAAACTATCCTCTCCGAATTTTGACTTTTGAATTATCTAATTTTTTTTTATAATATTGTAATACTATATTGCTTTAAAGTGTTCTTCTACTTGTCACAATTTTATTTATAAATCATAAAATGTTTAAAATCAAATTGAAAACATGCAATATTTATTTAAACTAAATTATAAATAATTTCGTGTAACAATATATAAAATATTGTATAAGTGGAAAACTATATATATACACACACAGAGCAATTATATAAGTGGAAAACTAATATTGAAGATACAGTTTATCTTATGTCCCAAAGTAAGCACACAAAAATCTAATTTAGTTGATCATAAATACTATATCATGAGCTAAAGCCAAAGTTTGTAGAATTTTGTACCACATAAAGTCTAGCACTAATACAATTATTTTATCTCTTTGTTAAATTAAAAGGAGACAACAAAAAGGAGATGAAAATCGTAACCAAAAATGGAGGACCGATACAGACAGAGTATATAAGTAGAGTAGTGTCGCTAATTTTATCTTCCAACGGTAAAGAAAATGCTCGGCCACTTCCCTATTGTTAGTGATAATAGAGGATCGCATTTGTCTCTCGTACCAACTACCAAGTGGCCTTTGGCCCACAAGAAATGTCAAAGTCTATCCACTATAAACCCTGATGGGTGGAAATGTCATTCTGAGGGTTGTTGGTCTATAGTAAAAAGTGTCAAATAAGTATTTAGAATTTAATTATTTCAAGGTTGAATTAAACTTTTATCATTACCTTACTCACAATTGCGCTTCTAAATTTATCTGGATTATGTAAACAATTGACTATATTTTCTCATATGATAAACCAATTGCATCATAAATAAAAAATTGAAATTCAATTCTTATAAATTTTAAATAAAAAATTAACACTAAAATGACACGGGTGACGGGACCTTGAGATAAAAAAGGCTGTGGGGTCCATTTACCGCAAAAGCAGCGAGTGGGGTCCGTGAGAGAAGAGGTCCCCTCTGGAATTGTAAAAGGACCACTCGAGGGGAAAGAGGGCAAGAGAGCATGGCTGAGGTGATGGGTCCCGGTGACACCAAGAGAAGAAGAGGCCAACCAGGACATTGAGGACCCCAGATGACTCTTGGGTTTAAATGGTGGGGTCCACCACAACGCCCCACTTGGTCCATTACCGAGTTGTGGTGGACTTGGGCCCACTTTAAAGAATTTCAATCCGTACTTCACGTAAAGAGATCATTGATTCATTGTGTGTTCCGGGGTCCACTGGAAGGGCTAATGGACGGTGGAACCTTTTTTCTTTTTCGGCCATTCTTATAATGGAAACGTTTTATTCACATGTGAATAACATTTTCTGATAAAACTTAAAGAGGAAACTATACAATAAAATATATTTTGAGAAGCATATTTTTTCTTATATGTGTTTTTTTGGAAATATAATATATCTAGAGGATTTTACTTGGAACACCAAACATTTTGGTACATGTTTAATAAGAGTCAAAGATGACGCTGGACGCACTAACGCTTTCAATTGGTAGACCGTAGAAGAAACACCCATTTGTGTACTTGGCATTAATAAGCTTTGGAAATGACAATAGGACAGAAATGAGCCGATGCGGTCCATTACGCACACCACTTTGTTCGGCATAAAGTAAGGTGGATGGATGGATACCAGTTGTGGAAATGAAAAATTGGAGGCTACGATAGTGGACACGTTGACGGTGTTGATTTTCCTATGTGGGCTCCTTCCAAACGGTGGGCCATGCTTTTTAATCTAGTTGCTCATAACAGGTAAGGGAAAACGTCATGGATGATGAAGCTCGTCGACAGAATCAGATGCCACTGGTGACTGTTTTGCCTTCTATTGGCTCATGTACAGTTGACTCAAAACGCCGGAAATCGAAGGTTGCCCACTTGCCCTACATGTTTCAGCTATGACTATGAGACAAGGGGATGAATGATTTTGTTTTTTGGTATTAAATTTTCTTTGAAGACAAAAAATTGATTTGGATACATAATCTCTTGTAAATAATAAAACTTTTCCAATAAGCTAATTGAATTAATTAAGTACGAACTCATGTGTTCATCACCTTGTTATTGTAACAAGTTCATAACTTAGATTTGACCCAAAATCAAGTGGATTATTAATTTTAATTATAAATATACGGAATATTTTATTATACAAAAGTCTCATCAATTTTAGAATACAATCGAATAATATAAAATATATACGTTTTAGTAAATGTTCAATTTAACTTGATACATCCCTAATGATTTATTCTGCATGTCACTTCTTTAAACCTATGGATTAAAGGTTGATGTAAGAGGTCAAATTATTTTAAAAGAGTAGGTTTAATTAAAATAATATTCACCAATATAAAGAATAATGTCCTAATCAAATATCAAATTAACTTTCTAGGATAAGTTGGATCTAAATTTTATTAAATTATTTAGAGTTCAACAACAACAACAACAACTTGGTAAAAATCTTGCTGAAACACATAGTTCGAGAAGGTCCAGTAGTACGCAGTCTTATATCTTTTAATTTTTTAATAATATCAGTCACCTTTAATTTGCCTTTTACTATTACTTTCTTGACCTTATCTTTTCTAATAAGGTTGCACATCCAACGGAACATCTACATTTCCATCACCATTAGCTCATGACTATATACCTATTCAATAGGCCAACACTCCGTCCTATAGAGTATGGTCGACCTAATCGCTAAATGATATAATTTACCTTTAAAATTGAATGATATCTTCTTATCAAATAAAACTCTTGATGTAATTCTCCATTTAAAGCAACTTTGATTTGAGTCGATGCACTATGTCATCATTAATCTCTTCGTTACTCTGAATGATATATTTTAGATATTTAGAACACCTCTTTTATGGTATAACTTCGGTAATATTCCATTAATCTTCTAAGTAGATGTAAAGCTTATGTTATAGACCTTTGTGACATAAAGCCAAACTGGTTTTTTAAGATAGAAGCATCATTTCTCACTTTTTTCTCAATCTCCATGTCCTATAAGTTCATGGTGTGACTAAGTCTTTTGATGCCTCTATAGTTGTTACAACTTTAGATGTCCCCTTTATTCTTGCATAAAGGAATTAACATACGAAATCTCCACTTATTTGACATTTTGACAGACTTTAGGATCACATTAAAAAGTTTAGGTAGCCAAGTAATACCTTCTTCTCCCATGCTCTTCTACACCTCTATGGATATCTCATCAAGCCTTACTGCCCTTCCACTCTTCATCTCCTTTAACGTCTTTTGTTGGGGACACCTCCAACCTTTAAGTAGTTAGGCCTAAAGACTTGAGATTAGCCCAACAACCTACCACTAATTAAATTTATATCATTTAGTTCCATATATGTAATAACTTTTAAAATCTTAAGGTATTTCTAGCAGAGATTATCTCAAATCATCATCCGAGTTGTTACTACCTTATGCAAAGAATTATGGACACCTATGGAAGCAATATGTTTGAAGACCAAGCTATCGAAAATTTGATGTTACGAGAACAAGTCAGGCAATTGCTACAAGAGAGGAAACAACTATATAGGAGTTTAATTTGTAATCAATACTAGACTCATATTTAATTCGTGCACTAAAAGCTTCAAAATAAAACTTATGTTATCTAAGACAAACACCATTTGCATTTTATTTAGTCGGGTTTATTATTTCAAGATGTTACTTTTTAGGACTCCATAATTAGGTATTTTAGTTTGTTTGAAATTCCATATTTATGTTTAGATATGACTTGATTATTTTTCAATGTTATTTGTTTTTAATTAGATCACATCTAGATTGTTATTTACTTTCATGATTCTAGTTACATCATATAAAAGAATTTCTTATTAGTGTAATAAAAAGATCAATATAAAAATTAAATTGAAAATCTTTAAAGAGTTTTCTTCATCTTTGTTTTTAGAGAAATTCTTGTCTTAGGTCTTCTATTAACTATCAATCTTATCTAGCTTACTAATAGTGATCAACCCTAGAATCTTGTCATTCCCAATCAATCTTTTCTAGAATGTGGCGATTCATATCCTTTTTTTTGTGTAATTTTGTGTTAGATTTTATAGATTAACCTAGTTTTGTTTTTATTAGAACAATCCTAGATCCTATCATATTGATATCGAATCTCATCAGTCTTATTAATAAAAGTCGTATCAAAATTTGGTATCAGAGGTCAATTATATATTCATGTTTGTTCTTGATATTGTTGTTTATAATTTTAGTATTATTGTATTTTTGTTTCGTGTATTCAATTTTCTTACTTACATCATTTGTGGAAAATATTCGATAAAAATTTATTTTAGATTCTTATTTCTTATTTTGTGATTTTACAAGTAAGTAAAATCATATTTATTATTTATCTTTTTGTTATTGATTAATTCGTTCTTGTCAATTTCTTCTTTTCTTTTTATTAAGTCTAACTGAGTACCATCAAATTTAATTTTGTTAGTTTTCTTATTTCTTGGCCTCTAGGAATGTCGTTGTTGTCTCTTTTTTTTTCAAATTTACTTATTTGGAAGTATTTGACAATAAAGGAAGATTCAAATTAGATTTTATTTAATTTGGATTGTCTAATTTGTAAAGAACTTTTAGTCAAGATCATAGGTAGTGAGTTGAATGAGATTTTAAGAGTAAGATGTTAGAGAGTTCTTTTTTTGCTAACCTTTCGTTCTTGTATAACATGACTCAAAACTATATTAAAACCATAACAGGGATGTAAGCGAGGAGGAAAGATTGAGAGGAGACCAAGAGCCCTTTCTGAACATTATCCAAAGCCAATTCAAACAACTTATGTCATAATTTGGCGAAGTAAGAAAAAAGTTGTAGAAATATGAAGCTGTCATAGCTAACCTACAAGATAATCCACTTACAATTATTATAATGGATTTGAGGCAAATGATGAAGTTAAGGATGCTACCAACTACTTAGCAGAACTAAACCTAAACGGTGGTAAATGAGGAAGAGGAGGAAGAATGAGGGCACAAGAGGGGACATGTTTGATGTAGAATGCAAAAGGGAGTATGATGAAAGGATATTTAACAATATGAGAAGTATTAAGATGACAATACCACCTTTTATAGGAAAGATAGATCCAAATGCTTAATTATGGTGGGATAAGCGAGTAGAGCTAGTGTTTGATTGTTATAACTTCTTAGAGGAGAATAAACTAGCTGCTATGAAGTTTAGTGACTATGCAGTGGATTAGTGGTATTAACAAATTCTTATTAGGAGGAGGAACTGAGAGCTGCCTATTAGAACTTAAAGAGGAGATGAAATTGGTGATGAGAAAGCAGTTTGTACCAAGTTCCTATTATAAAGAGCTATATCAAAGATTCCAAATGCTAAGTTAAGGTTCTAAGAACGTGGAGGAGTGTTACAAAGAACTCAAGGTTGTAATGGCTAGGGCCAATATAGAGAAAGATAGTGTTGGATCCCGTTTCCGGAACCCAACCTCGAAAATCAAAAACCTTAACTAACAACGCTTCACTTGCTTGCTCTGATACCACCTTGTTGGTATCAGAGCAAGTATCAGAGCAAGCAAGTGAAGCGTTGTTAGTTAAGGTTTTTGATTTTTGAGGTTGGGTTTCGGAAACGGAAGCCAACAGATAGGAAGGTGATAGTGGCTCAATTTATTTGTTCGATAAATCCATTGTTAATATTGTAAAGCTATACTACTATATAGAGTTGGAGGATGTAGTGCATATGACTATGAAAGTGGAGAGGCAGCTCAAAAGGAGATATGATAACCACTTTGGTTTTTTAAGTACATATTCTTCATTATGGAGGAACTCAAGGAGTAGAGAGGAAGACAAGTTCCGAAGACACAACATAAAGTAACTAGATCAAAAGTGCATGCACTAAATAGATCAAAAGTTAAGGTTGATTCCTCTTCAACATTTAGGAATCGGGATGTTCAGTGCTACAAATGTCTAGGAAAATTACATATCACATCACAATATCCTAATAGGAGAATGAGTATGGGATATTAAGGGAAAAGAAGCAATAGAAAATTTAAGTATTTTAGGGGAAGTCAAAACAAGAGGTGCATATTTAGAAAAGAGTTAAGTGCTATATAATTGTGTAGATGAAGTTGTTGATTTGAGGCAAATCTTTTTAAGGAAAGGAGAAATGTAGAAATATAACATTGACTCGACTTGCTTAAATTTTTACATATGATATGCATAAAAAGGGGCTTTGAAAACTTACAAAAGGTCCTAGTCATACATAAAAAAGGAGTTTAAGATTGCAATTACATAACATAATCATTACTGGACTCAGAACCAAACTTACACTAGTCTTTTATGGGGTTTTATAGACAACAGTTCTAAAAACAAATCAATCTTGAGTTCAACTTGTAACCGATGATGAACTCATATTTGATTCACACACTAAAAGTTCTAGAACAAAATCAACGTACTAATGTTAACAAGACGACATCATATTTATATTTTAATTAGTTAGGCTTTGTTATTTTAAGACGTTGTATCTTTTATGACTATAATTAAGTGTTTTAGTTTGTTTGAAATTCCATATTTATGTTTAGGTAGGGATTGGTTATCTTTCAAAGTTATTTGTTTTTAATTAGATTATTTTTAGGTTGTTATTTCCTTTTATTCTAGTTCTAAGATTTAAGCCTATAAAAGACTTACTTATAATTGTAACTAAAAAAGATCATTATCATTGTTAAATTAAAACTTTTAGAGAGTTTTCTTCATCATTGTTTTTAAAGAAACTCTTGTGTTAGATTCTCTACTATTGATCTTATCTGTCTTACTAGTGGCAATCAACCTTAGAACTTTATCACTCTTAACCCATCTGTTTTAGAGTGTGACAACTCATATTCTTCTTTTGTGTAATTTTGTGTTATATTTTATGGTTAACTTACTTTTTATAGAATAATCCTATGTCCTGTTGTATTGCTAATGAATTTTATCAGTCTTATTAGTGATAACTGTATAATCGTACTAAAATTTGGTATGACACAACTTTCTAAGGTTTAATAAGTTGCTAAATAAGGTTACTGATTATATTTTAGATTATGATATTAAAAAAAAGAAAATAATGACCATCAACAATGTTAAAAGGAACAAGAATTTATAATATTATTCCTATTGAGATATTGGACATAATAAGATAAAAAATTATAGAAATTTTGGACGAGTAGCCAATGACTTGAACAAACAAGGGGTTAAGTCATTTCCCAAGGTAAAACATTAAATATGGCCACATAATGCAAAAACCAAAATGGGGTCATCAACTAAAATTGAGAACCAAGAAACCAAATAAAAAGTCACACCCTACTAAAGGATGATTCATATGATCATACAAGAAAATTGTAACAAGTTAAGATCTCATATAAAGAAGACACCACTATAAGAGAGCCATGATGAATAGCTTATCTAATTAAGAAAGTATTACCATTAGATAGAAGCTTTAAATATATAAATACATATCTGTAATTTGTTTTTAAGAAAAAAATGACTCATTTGGATACAAAAGGAATCAAGTCTTACAAACAATATTAGACCCCGAACCTTTTTGTAAGCTAGGATTATTTAATGAGGAACTATTGGCAATTAGTTATGTGTAAATAAG
>JAOTBA010000205.1:38127870-38158109 GCA_025629845.1 Erythroxylum squamatum
GGGTACTGTTCACACAGCCCATGTCAATGATTTTCCAAGCCAAAATTCAACCTCTTAAGGCTACAATTAGACAACACTTATTTCACACAAAAACTTAGTCAATCAACCAAAGTTTCATTTGGTCCAAACCTCACCTCATTTGCATAACCACACAATTAGTTATGGCAAAAACATTAAAACATGTTCAACTTGCATTTTCCAGCTTTGTTACTAAACTTAGATTCTATCACTTCCAATGCCAATAACACATCAATAAGTATCCAATTTATCCAAGAAATCAGTCACAAGTTCATTCCAACTCTCAATTACATACTTAGTCACAAAATGGCAGCCCTTATACAATTGTCTTTCCTTAATCTATCATTCCAAAATCAATCCAAAACCAAGCTAAACCAATCTAAACCATGTTCATTCACTCATCCTCACACAACATACATTTATACCCAACCAAGCAAACCATAGGTTTCATGAAATTAATGCATCATAATTCATCATTAATGAACAATAACTTCCAATCAATGCATCTAACTACTAATTTATTCATTAAAAGCATAAACAAAGCTTAAAACAACAACTTACCTAATCAAAGCTTCCAACTCTTCTCCTAATACACCAATCCTCTACTTTTCCACACCATACACAAACATCATCATGTAAAGGAGGTAGGAGGGTTAAGCTTTCAAGCATGAAAGGGAAGCACTAAGGTAGGAGAAGGGTGATTAAGCTAGAACAATTTGAGGAAACCAAAGAAGAAGAAAGGAGAGAAGGAGTTTCGGATGTGTTGGAGAAATAAGCAATCAAATTCATCTTTTCATTCTTTTATAATGAAGTTGCCGAAATTGCATAGGATAGGAACAAACAATGCATTAAATGGTGGGACACTTGGCATTGTAGGAAGAAATAAGAAAAGTCAATTAGGAAAAAGACTAATTATCATTCAACGAGTGGATAAAAATAATCCAAATACCAACCAATTTTTAATCCATTGATTAAGGGTCCACTTTCGGTCCCAACAAAACATATTCAATAGTCCCAATTGACAGTACTTTTCACTACTGAAAATCAACCGGTTCGCCACTTGGCGATTTTTCCGGTCCGGGAATTTTCTCCGGAAAATTCCAGAAAAATTTCTAAAAATCCCATAAAATGTAAAACACACAAAAATTCACTCCAATAAATTTTTCAAACACAATTACCACATTATTCACAATAAAATTCCATTTAGGCCCAAATACCGGGAAATAATCATGAATGCATGTACAGTTACTTTTCATGTGCAAAAATTCACTATTCACCAATACAGTATGCAGGAAAATTTTCAATTAGTCCCAATCACTGTCATCCCTAGCCAATTTACTATTTTACCTTTCCCGTCGGAGGTGGGATGTTACAAACAAGTACACCAACGTCAACAGTTGGAAAACCATCACCTACGGAGGGATTCCAGGTTTGCACAAGAGACATCATCAGTCAATTCTTCTTGATTCCTCAAGACAAGCAGAAGGAAAGGTAGCAATCCAATCTTGGCATTGGAAGTTAAAGTGAAGCTATTCCCAGGATAAGACAAAGTCTTCAATTCAGTTACCATGAACTTAGCTTTTTTTATGCTTGTGTTGCAGTAGATTGGATTGGAGATTTTTGTTTTTGTTTGTGATTAAAATGTGTCTGGTAAATTATGGTAATTCTGTGCAGATTTGGTTGGAGAATTGGAGAGCTTATATTGTTTTGGATTTGAAGGTGATATGGAAGGAAGTGATGTAGCTTCCAAAGGTATCTTTCATTGGTCCCTGTTGTGGCAAGGACTTTTGTTTCAACTAGTCTCTACTGATAGGGATAGTGCGTAGCTAACAAAAGAGTTATCAGTTAGTGCCTTCTTGAGTAGTCTCCAACGATGTACATAACTTTTATGTTTGTATAAAATCTTCTGATTTAACAAAAAAAAATCTTTATTAAAATTAAGTCTGTCAAACATTCCAATTAATTAAGTAAAGAATAATCGTAAGAGATGTTGCGTATTGAATTATTATTGCGATTTCTCTTTTTTTTTTTGTAATTGTATCTGATCCTAAACAGATTGCATGAGGAGTAGGTTGCATCCGAAACGGTGTGCAATTTATTGATTTCGTTCTATACAGTACAATCCTTTACACGAAGTAGCAAGTAAGCACACGCCATATATCACACAAATAACTTATTTCGCATCCTTAAACAAATACCCACTTGGAATCGACCAAACTCAAGTGGGGAAAAATCATAGATAGAAAAACAAAGTAAGTGGAAAATGGTAAGACAAACAAATTACCACTTAGAGCACCAAAACGAAAGACGAGTAGTAAGCAAAGAATGCTACAATGCAACCAATGACACCGATGAACGTGGAAGAAGAAGAAGCTGCATTTGTGGGCTTGTTGACCGTGGGAGCTGGAGATGGGACTAGTTCAATGATTCCTCCAGGTGGTGGCGCTGGTGCCAGAGTTGGGGCGGTACCATTTGGGCTCGGAGGCGGTGGAGAATTGACTTGTTTGTTACTAGGTGAGGAATGGTTGCTTCTGTCAGCCAACACATCTACAATTATCTTCTCATTCTTGAGACAGTTGTCCTTGTTCCCACTTATGAAGTAGTAAGGCCCTGATCGATCCAAGGAGAAGACAGTGTGACCATCTGTGTACTTTGTGAGGGGTGAAGTGGTAGTGCAATTCTCGTAATCCTCCTTTTTCACTTGTAGCACCGAGTCTTGGTCTGGGTTGTAGACGAACACTGCATGGGGTAGGAACAAGAGCCATACGTGAAAACTTGGTTACGTGCATGAGACCCTAAATCCAAGCTCCATGTCATTTTAGATAATTAATTTGTTAAGCCTAATCTCTTACGTCCGACATGTCCATTCTAAACAATCATAGTTCAGACATGTTACAAATTTGAAAAGACGTACTAGTAAAGTGACTGCCTAGTTAATAAATTCTGGATGGAGAAAAGCCATTAATACATTTTATTAGATTTAACTTTCGACAAGTTTTTCACCTTCAGCTTCGGCCTCTTACTTGTCAGGTGCTTCCTTAAGAAATTAAGAATAGAAACAAGAAAAAGAAAACGAGAATCGATTCTTGGGATTTTTAGAAAATGGCTTACACAGTGAATCCCCAATCTGAAATCGCATCCTTTCTGCCCATTGGTTGGGGTTGTTAGTACTGATATTATCAGGCACTGCCCAACCCTTGGCTCCTCCAACTGGGAATTGTATAGCAGTAGTCTTCTGCATCAACATCATGACACAAAAAAGCCCCAGCACATAATGAAAGGCCTTGTTTTGACTCATTATTTTCGATCTCAAGAAGGATATAGTCATTGATAAAATTTTACAAAAATGGCACTAAAAAAGAAAGTTCTGGATAAGAACAAATGACAGTGTAGTCTCTCAAGCCAAAATTCTGAGATTAAGCTATATGGCAAGAATGGTGAAGATGCATGGGGTTTTTGTAGGCCAAGTTGCATGAGCTTTACAATCTGTGGCAGTGAAGCTTTTGCTGCTTTTTATTATTCTCTTTTCTTTTCATTTCTTAGCTTCCAGTACAAAGCATATCTATCTATATATTGCTTTCTTTTTGACGTAGTTGCCAGATTGTTGATGCCTCTTCTTAGTATTTAATGTAACTTGGCATATAGGTTAACACTTTACTTTGAGCTTTGCCAAGAAATATTCATGCCTTCTGCTTTAGGTCACAGTAACATCAACCGTACTATTCCTGCATAGCTTGGACCTGAACTTTCCACAAGCCACTTCTATGAACTACCAATTTGCTCCATTGTCTTCTATATTTACTTCTTCTCCTTAATTACCTGAAGCTCAGAGAACACTGCATTGTTTATCACTTTCAAACAGAAGGCTCAGGCGCTTGAAATTACGGTGGAAGATCAAAATTTAGCTAATCTATGTATTTTCTCTCTATATATATTTTTCCTTTTCATATATAAGTTGAAACAAAGAGATAGGAACTCTTTATATCCCTATATAATACTACTTTCCCACATTGTATTGATTCAATGATGTATAAAATCTTAAATTATAAAAAGTTAATTAATTATTTATGAAATATCTTAAACTCTTCCATTCTAAACCTTTTAATATTCAGAAATTATAGTATGACATTAATTAGTATTCATTCTAATTGGTATTACGATATATAAATTATATACTAAAATTAAGAAAAAAGATAAAAAAAATTGTTAGACACATTGTCAATTAGACTAATATAAATTTTTTACATAATAAAAAAATATTTTTAATGTTACGAAGGCTTCGGTATATATCCAGTAAACTACTACTTTTTTTAAGCAGTATTATTTTGTTTTTCTAATTTTCAGTCACAACAGCATTTGAAATATAATTTCTCTAATTTTTAATCTTTTATGAATGTTGAATTGTACATTTTCTATTTAATTGTTCAAACCTATTAGTTACAATTGTAAATAATGCAATTAAAATTGAATAGAAATATAAATGGGACATCAAATCGAAAGGCTTTTAAGTTTTAAGAGACTAATTCCATCTCTCCAGAGATTAGCCTTTCAGCAGGATTGGGATGTTGTTGTGTTTGTTGAATTACATACGTATGCTAAATTAATCTCTAAGATAAAGAAAAAGTAAATAAGGTAATTATATGGAGTTTCTATATCCAATTTTAAAATTTTGATATTTTGGTTTTAAAAGGTGTAATTTAGAATGAGATATTTATCCGAATTTTATTCATTTTAGTTTAACTTAATTTAAAATTAACGATTTCAATTCGAATTAATCACCAAATAATGCTCCTCACCGCTTCCTCTACCAATTTAGTTTTACTAAATTATTTTGCTAAATTGTAATTAGATGTGAAAAAAAAAACTCATATAACAAGAATCCAGCGACAAAAAGTTAGTGAAATGTTAAGTAGACAAAGTCCATGTATCAATGATATTACGTTGAATTCTAACTTTAATATGCATATTCCCCCACCTTTGGATTCAAAGGTTGTTTCTTCCTCACTACAACGTTGATTTTATATCTTGAAGAAATTATAGAATAAGAGTCTATTCTTAATGAAAGGAGAAGGTCAACTTACTCCATTCATTAAGGGAAAGGGGGAAAGAAAAAAAAAACTCCTTTCCACGTTCTTCCGAGTAAAAAGAAGAAGCTAAATATCAAAAGAAATAGTTGAAATGGTTAAGTCAGTTTTTATTGACTCTTAAAAATGGTATTTTTCAAGTTTAGTAGTACAAATTAATTGAAAAAAGAAAGAATTATATAAGTAGATCAATCTCTTAATGTCGACATTTTTAAAGATAGATAGGTTTCAAATCTTACAACGAAATAGAGAACAAAATGTGAAATATTTTATAAGTTTATAAAAAAATTATAAATCAATTTTAATTTGTAATTTTTTAAAACTTAAATTGGAGTTATTGTCAAGTCAGTCTAAATTTAGGGTATTCTAAAGCATATTGAAGTAATTTTCTATTAATACAATATTGAACTTGGAAGATAAGAACAAGGGGTGAAATTAACGATTAGGTCATAAGCAATGAGTGGTTTATAGTAGATTTGTAGGTCGATATAACGTAAGAAAGGGATGAGAGATTATAGATTTAGATTGACTCTTAATAAGGATGTAGATTTCTAGGTCGATATAACATAAGAAAGGGATGAGAGATTATAGATTTAGATTGACTCTTAATAAGGATGTCAAAATTTTGGAAATGATAGATTATGAGATTATACATGGGAAGGAAGTGTCAAATTCATATCAAAAAATGGAGGAAAAGTGAAATTTCATTTTTAAGCATATAAAAAAAATACTAATCAAAACTTAACTTACTATTTTCAAGTCTTTAGTTTCCTTTAATCAAGTTTTAATTGTTATTGTTTAGTCAATTTAAATTGGGATAACAATTTCTATAGTATTAAACTTTTGAATTTTTTATTTCAATGCCAAATCTTTAAAGATATTTAATTTAGTGACTAACCTTTTGAAACTCGTACCACTAAAATCAAAATATTAGTTTTGTTTATTTTTCATTGATGTAGCTAACAAAATAATTTTAACTTTACATATGGATATAAAATGGGGTCAAGAGGCAAATGAATGTGAGATAAGATTGAATGTTGAAGGCATACTTAAGAATCCTTTTAGTGGCTAGCCCGGAAATTGGTAGTTCTAAGGTATATCTTTCCTTTTCACCTGAGGAATCCTGTAATTCAACTCTCTAGAAAGAAGTAAGGGCTAATTCCAAATCGGTGTCAAGTTGTATATTCAAAAGTGAATTCAGTTACCTCAACCTTAATAGGGAACTCAACTAGCTCCAAAGCCTTCCATTGGTTTTGTAACCTTCGAGAATGCTTCAATGCTTTCATTTCCTTCCTTTCTTCCTTAGACAATTTACCTTCTGTCAATCAATCCCTTAGTTGAATTTATTCATTCTTATTGAATCTACTCATTTCATTTCTATTTTTCAATATACCAATCCTTACTTATAATAAAGGATTGAAATCGTGAACTTTTGCATAGGATAAAAAGCAAGAAAGACCACTTAGTCAACTAAACCGTTTGTTATGAATAGGGAGATCAAAAAAAGACACTTGTAGAGACAAAAAAGAAAAGTGGCTCCAATCTTGACATTAAGAAGGGTAGATTATATGAACATCCAATGAAGTTGTGATTTATGTTTGGAGAAGAATCAAAAGAATAATTAAGAGTATAAAAACACATCTAAGTCAAGTATAAAGGAAAAACAAATATATTGCCTTGATATTTCTTTATCTCGAATCCCATACCACTATAATAATGGTAGAGTAAGGGGTGACCCCAAAGCCAAATTGATTGGTAGTAGTTAGTCGAAGCTTAAATAGGTAGCCACTTCTTTCTCAGGGGATTGTATATTGTTAGAGTAATGTCCTAAAGACAATCGCCTTTAGCACATTTTGTACAAAGTTATTTACAGACTTTATTTTCAATAATAAAGAAAGACATGTTTCATTAATTTGGTGTTCATTATTTATAAATTGATATTGATCTATAAGCAAATTAATGAAATCTATGATATATGACATAGTATGAAGAAAATCATGATGTGATCATACTACTAAGATTCCTATCATGTGCAATTATATCAGTATCTAAATCATCCCTAGTCATAGGATTAATGAGATTGGACATCGTTAATCCAAATAGACTAGTACATGTCAAACTCCTTGATTTGATCAAGTAGTGGATCTCAGAAGCTGTAAAGATAAGATGTGGATGCTTACTAGAGGTAGTAAGTACATTGGATGCTTACTAGAAGTAGTAAGTACATTAGACTTGAGGTACTCAAGGATATCTTGGATACTGATTATGTGCTTTAACTCCCAGGACGAGAACTGATATCACTTGGACTAGATTTGGCGTAGTCAGTCTAGTGAGAGTTGACATTTTGCCCATACTCATAACCAAGTGGAGTATAGCATGGTGAAAGGATGAATTGCACAACAATTGTCTATGGGAGGGTTCGTGAGATGGTTCGTGATGAGCACGGGTTCATTCATCAAACCACTTACTTTTTGGTTAATTGGAGGTCATGATGTGTTGCTAGACGCCGCTCATGACTTGCTTGGATTAAGTATTAATCTAAGTGGCCAACATAACTGAGAACCTAATAGGTCACATGCATAAGAGTGACTCGGAGGATTCATAAAATGGTTTTGGATAGAGATCCATTATATGAAGAGCAATAGAATCAAATGGATCCTGATGAGATCGGGATATGTCCCGATGAGATCGCGACATCGATATTGCTAAAATAGGTTTTCGATGTTTTTTCATACCGAGAGCCCAGTAAAACTGGCTCCAGTGTGACTGAACCACCTCAACATATATATATATATATATGATGGCACCACCTTCCTAGTTCACAGAAAACTAGGCCAAAGAAGATAACATTGCTTCTACTGTTTTGTTGATAGGATTTGGAGAATTTATGGTATATAAATAAAATTCGAGTATGATATTCAAACAAAAATGTTGATTCTACAATTTCAAACTTTTTAATTTTATGATTTCAATCTCAAATCTTTTAAAATTTTTAATTTAGTTACTAATCTTTTGAACCTTACATAATTCAAATTAAACATTGGTCTTGTTTATTTTGTAAGATAAAGGTGCCATAATATTTCACAAAAAGTTTAAGTCCCTATCATTATCTCTGCTTTAGTGTTTGTTTTTCTCATAAGATTGAATTGAAGTTATTATTAAGATAGTTCATACTTGAGACATTAAAGTTAATTATTGATATTTTTTTAAAAAATTCAAGTTGAATAGGTTAATTAAACTGTGAAAGAATTGAAAAAATGAATCTATCTATTAATTATTGTGACTCTTTAATTATTTTTCTTAAGTTAAAGTAAGACTAATTTATAATTCAATTAAAAATATAAAAAATAGTTGATGATTAATTAGTTTTTAATCAAATTAACTATGTGAATAATTTGATATGATTTTGCAAACATTAATTATCAGGAAAAGTAAAATCTACCATACCAAATTTGATAATAGTTGGGTTTGAATTTGTCTAATTTTAAACATATACAGACACCTTGAAATTTTGCAAAGCGGTCATGAAAAGTCGAAGCCAAAACGAAGGTCAATCAAATCAACTCCTTCCACTTTGGCCAACTTGGAAACGTCTACTTCACGTCGCACAACGTGGGCACCACACGTAACTTTCCACTAGGGACCGGGCGTTTTCTTCACGCGCAGCACTAGCGATTGGAACGAAACTCCATAAAACACCAATCTTAGCGCACATCTCTACCTTCCCGCGAAAATCTATCGGAGAAGTCGGTCAGACAATCACGCGCTATTTTCTCTCCGGTCACTAGTAAAAGGGGAAATGAATAATCAGAGAAAGAATTGGTCAAACATAATTCAATTATCTCCTTCCTGCTAAGAAGTAATTAGATTACATTAAACACGAAATTGGAGACATAATTAACTATAGAATGAGACAATAACATGTCTTAAGACATCATTAACAAGTACTAACAACCCAAACTGGTCAGTACCTAAATTATAGTTATTACGTTTTAGGCAACTGCCAATAAGATCTCTCCGGCATTGTTACTTGCATAAACGGAAAAAGATCACAAAAATTTAAGGTAAAATATTAAGAAAACGGGACAAAGAAAGATTACAGCTTTTTGCTGATTTTTCTTCTGATTTCTCTTTTTAATTTCATCATCCTTATTCTTTAGTTTGAACCTGTCATCTCTGTTGTCGTTGGCAGCTCGGTCTTCCATCATTAACTCAAACGCTTTCGCACCCTTTTCAATCTATTGATCTTCCAAATTCCAATTCTGAGGAGGTCAGCTCCTGGTTGGCGGGTAGAAAGTTGCAGCATTCTGTGGAAAGATTTCGTCTTTTTCTTTTTTGGTTTTTCTGGAGAAGTTGAGGAGGTATTTTCTTTGTCAATGTGGAGGGACGCTGGAGAGTCTGCGGATTCTTACTACCAAGTCCGGCCTGAGTGCACGGATGTTCCCAAAACCAGATTCAAAATCAAGGTTCGTGTTCTTTGGTGAATTTTTTCATCTTTCTGCGGGTCTTTTGCGAACTGCCCATTTTCTCGATTGGATCAAAGTTCTGTAGTTCGGTTAATTATTTAGCAGTCGAGCGACCATTTTGCTATTTTGGATCAATGCCATTTATGTGTTGTATTAAGCATGGTCTTATTGTAAAGAAAAGACGTATAATATGATATTTAGATTGACAGCTTATTCCTTTAAATTTTTTTTTCAACTCATCTTATTGGGATTATTAAAGAATAATTGATCAGTGGTCATTCCTGCATCTGGATTGAAGAATCATGTGTGTGCATATAACTGTAATAGCATGCGGTTGTTCATAATTTGTATTTTAGTACGAGGAAATTGAGATACATTGCGATTAGTGCATTTATTTGAAAATGCAGTTATGAACAAGTTTTATCTTGTCACCACTTTAACTTTTAGCGATGAGATTGGGCGGATAGGAGATAGAAAAGAGACAAAGAAGTTTTCAATTCCTCTAGGAATCATCTTGACATTCAAACATAACCATCCAGCATTCGTGGTCACTGGGATATTAATCATATGTATATGTTCTTTATTCTAATCTAGATGTTAATGATGTTGCTTGTTAAAGCAACTGCTGTAACTTCCATTTTTTGATAATATGCTACTACAGGCTGGCAAAACTCTGAGTGCTAGAAAATGGCATTCTGCATTTAGTCCAGATGGATTCCTGGATATAGGCAAGACTCTTGGCCGAATTCAACGTGGGGTAAGCGCATCCCCTGATTTCAGATAATGCAGCCAATCTGAAAGATTGATTCTCTTTTTCTTTTCCCTATTTTTATGTATCTTAATTTTTTACTTGGTTATGTGTGAATTTTAGGGGATCCATCCTTCAATTAGAGGAGAAGTCTGGGAGTTTTTGCTTGGTTGTTATGATCCTAGGAGTGCATTTGATGTAAGAGAACAGATACGATCACATAGAAGGTAGTTCACTTTTAATCTTTTGCATTCTATTGGTGAGATGTTGCTGATAATTAATGGGGGAAGAATAACAAGATTCTTGTTCATGATTGTTCAATGAATGTTAACTGGGTAGAATGACTATGTTTTAGAATTCCTTGTCTCTGGTATTTTAAAATTTTATTGCCATGTCTTTACCTTGATAGCTCTGTATATGTATGATAACAAGATTCATGGGACACTATACATCTTTAGGCACATGTACACTAATGTGCTAACGATAGGTCTTCTGACTCATTATTTGCTATGTGATTCCAGGATCTTCTTTGAAATAATGACTTGAGAACCACTTTTTCATTTCTATATCTTAAGCCAGGTGCTAACATATATTTTCTTCTTGAATGTGGGTATATTATCTTAAGTGCAAGTCTTATCTTATGCTTGCATGTGATAAAAAACGATGGCCTATTCCATTTTACTGAACATTTGAAATTTGCCCTAATGTCGCAATTTCAGAGTGCAATATGCTAGGTGGAAGGAGGAGTGCCGGGAAATGTTTCCTATTGTTGGAAGTGGCAGGTTTATTACAGCACCTGTAATTACTGAGGATGGTCAGCCTATTCAAGAACCATTAGTACTTCTAGAAACAAATCAAGGAAAGGGGCTGGCTTCCTCATCAAATGGTAATACGGATGCAAATGGCAATGCAATAGATGCTAGTGGCATAAATCAGTCAAGTATAAATGCCTCCAGTTCAGAAATGGTGAAAGAGCTTACTAGTCGTGGTGCTTTGGACAAAAAAGTGATCCAGTGGATGCTTACCCTACATCAAATAGGTTAGTGAAGTTTTGTCATTATCTCAACTTTTCTTATGAAAAATGCCGATTATTCTATCAATGCTTTTCTTTGCCTGATTTGTCCATAGTAAAGCATAAATAATTGGTGAAAGCAATTTATATCCTTGTGCAGTACTTATTCTCATGTAACTTAAATAATTTCTGAATAATTTTCAGATTTGGTCATGTTGCCTGGCACAGTTTGACAAAGTTCATTCCTGTTTAACATAACCTCTCTTTCTCTCTACATATATACAGAGGCAAAACTTTGGGTATAAGGTTCATGCTTTATGGTTAAGTCAACATATTGAGATATAATTGCAGTTCTATATGTACATTCATGCTTCCTGAAACTTCTGTTTACTGTTTATAACTTGAATTACTGAAATCCAAGATAAATTTTGTAATTTCTCTTCAATTGTAATCTTTTTCTGAATTAATATTTATGGTAGGCCTTGATGTCGTTCGCACGGACAGGACACTGGTATTTTATGAGAAGCAAGAAAACTTGTCAAAACTTTGGGATATTCTTGCTGTTTATGCTTGGATTGATACAGATGTTGGCTATTGTCAAGGTACATAACTAGACTAATTTCTTTTGTTATGCAGGTCATTAATGATATTGAATACATTGGAATTTCATCAAATGGTTTAAATTTTCAAGATTTTCAACTTCCTATTTTGTTTCTATGTAGCCCATACATGGTTGAGCAGGATCGCTGTGTGCATCATTTTGCTTTTGAGTGGAATATGTACAATAAGATGCTTTAGACATAATGTCTTAGTTTCATGCAAAGATGTGATATCTATAAAAAATTCCTTTATGATTGGGCAGGGATGAGTGATCTTTGTTCCCCCATGATAATACTTCTTGAAGATGAAGCTGACGCTTTTTGGTGCTTTGAACGTTTGATGAGAAGATTGGTATCTTTCTTTTACTTGACCTGATTTTGTATCTTGTATTAGACTAGTATGTATGCGTGCATAAGATCGTGGTTGACTGTATATTAATTTGACTTACGTGTATCTACTTTCCTCTTATGTGCTTTCAGGTTTTTACTATTTACACAAGAAGAAATTGATAATAGTTATTCAATGAGGGTTTATCTTCTTTTCCCACCTTGCTCTCATTCTTCACGTTTAGTCATTTTGATGCCTACCTCCCTCCCTTGTGGCTATCCTGACTTGCTTTTATAATTTATTCCATGTCCTCCAACATTAAAAACTTCTACTTCTGTCAAGTTCTAAATTTTGGGGAATTATTCATACCATTCATAATTAGTAATCCTGCATTTAATTAGAGTTGAATAAAATCCACACCAGTTGTTTCTACTTGATCTGCTAAAGAATGTCCCTTTTGTTACTTCTTAGCCTATTTTACCGTCACTTTTCTTTTCTGTTACCTTTTTCCAATTTCTTATGTTCAATTCTTGTTTGAATAAAGAGAGGGAATTTCAGATGCACTGAGAGCTCTGTTGGAGTGGAAACACAGCTTGGTAATTTGGCTGCAATTACGCAAGTTATTGATCCAAAGCTTCATCAACATTTAGGTATTACCCATAGAGTTATCTTTTACAGTCCTTTGTATTTATTATATTTGTTGTCTTTAGTGGATTTTGCGTCACTGTTTCACTGCTCTCTTTGATCCTTTTGACAAACAATGTCATTTGGGCTGTTTTCTTAATGCAGCGTGTAGCATTGAACTCTGATTCTGTATGATTGGTCAATTGTACAGCTATCTTGATTTCATTTCTGGGGTTATTTGCATTGGAATAGTGCTTTCTTCATACTTTTTCTCTTGCATAGTTGCATTACCAATTTATACTCCAGAATAGAAGTATCAACACAAATTTTGACCACAGATGCACTTGGTGGAGGTGATTACTTGTTTGCTTTTCGCATGCTTATGGTTCTATTCCGCCGGGAGTTCTCTTTTTGTGACTCACTCTATCTTTGGGAGGTACGATTCAGCTTCTCCCAATCTTTGATATATCTTTTATGGTTTTAGTAATTGAGAAACAATATAAGCTGCTTTATGGGGTAATGCAAGTTATCGTTTGTTGAGTCTTGAGATTTTTATCTCCTTAGTCTGTGTGGCAAGTCTTGCATGACTGAATAGATGTTTATCTCCTTATTCTTTCCAGCTTGTACAAGATCAAAACCAGGAACATTTCTTTGCCTGTATCTTAGAATTGAGCTCCTAGCAGAGTGTAAACTCCCATACAGAGCATATCTTTGGTTCCCAGAAGTTGCATGTGTTTTCGCACTTGCATTGCATTTTTCTTTCCCTACGAAGTTTATTGTTTTCCCAGTGGACTATTTCAACTATTACTTTTAACGTACATACTCTCAACAGCCTTCATGCATATTGAATGCCAAATTCTTCTATTTATTTTGTATGTTTTATTTACTTCCAACAGATGATGTGGGCCCTTGAGTATGATCCTGACTTATTTGAGATGTATGAAGAGGCTGATGCGAATAGTGAAAAAGCAGAAGGATCTAAAGGAAGAACAAAGTCTATTCGGCACTATGGCAAGTTTGAGAGGGAAAATAAGAAGAATGGGGCAACAAATTCAGAAGCACCCCTTCCCATTTCTGTTTTCCTTGTTGCTAGTGTCTTGAAAGATAAGAGCTCAAAGTTATTGACAGAAGCTCGGGGACTGGATGATGTTGTTAAGGTCAGTATGATAAGTTGGTTCTTTCACTATGCTTTGGGCACCTTAAGGCTATGTAGTTTATGGACAATATATGACCAAGTAAAAAGTACAACTGGAGATCTTAAAGACACAAAACATGCCCTACGGAGTGAAAGTTATCCCCAAGTTGCTTATTTTCTTTTGTTGTGGGACGTGATAACTGTTACAGAAGTTCCAACTTCTTAGCTCACCATCCATTAAAATGCCAATAAATTAGGATTGAAGGTTATCCACACAAAACTGATATGGATTATTCTCATTCATAAGCATTTCTTTTGTGTGTCTTAAAAAAGGAGAATGAACTAGATCACAGTATCTCGGTCCAGATGTATTTGCAGTAGTGGTGTGTGCTTGATGTTCAATTCATGGTTTATGAAGCCCCCAAGTGGTTTGTTATTGGTGGAATTTGGTAATCAAATGCATTCGGTTAGTGTGGACGACAGTTTAAAAAGATGTGGTCAGAAAATACTGAATATACTGGTTCTCAACCATTAGACAATAGATATATATAGAGACAGAGACAAGATAAGAAGGGTCTTATAGCAATAGGTGAGGGAATAAGATCTCAAGATTTCTGCAGGAAGTCTCTTCTATTTTCATTTCACTGATCTTTCTTTTCCATGACGCTTTTCAGATACTAAATGACATGACTGGAAATTTGGATGCGAAAAAAGCATGCAGTGGAGCAATGAAACTTCACAAGAAATATTTAAAGAAGGTATACCACTTTACTATAATTTTCATACTGCCATGAAGGTCCTAAAACAATATAAAGGAGAAAAGGAAAAGAAAATGTAAAAGTCATCATTTTATTGGATACTAAACAACGTAAGTTTTAGCCACTTGTTGGTATTTGGGATGTCCATGAGGCCTAAACTACAATATCTGAGTAACCTTTTAGAGAGCTCAATTAACTCTTACACTTACAAGTTCTTTTTTTCTTCCTTTTCCTTTCTTGTAAGACCAAAATTTTGAAGATTATGATGTAAAAACATTTATCCATCCAACAGGATCCTATTTACTAGATGTCTGATTAGTTAGTATACTACTAAATCACGTCAAACTATGTATTAGTTAGTATACAGCTCGTTTGCACTTTGACTATTTGGATGAGTTGGTGTCTTTGTATCCTGTGAAGTGCTTGTTTCAGCTAAGGATGCCACTTTTAGCTCATAGCTCATTCATTGCTAATGCAGGCCAAGAAGACATAGCATATATTGGATAACCCCATGAAATTTTTTCAGCCCAAGTCAATTGCGTTCATTGATTTGGTGAGTAACAGTAACATTATATTGCGACAAATATGCACTTGGAGATTGAAGAAATGTGCAATTTCCCCAATCTGCAAAATGGTCATAAGAGAAAGTTCTTGTATGTGAAAACTAATCCTAACCCTTATTGTCCTCCTTAACTGTGTATGCAGAGCATTCTGCAATAAATTCCATATTGTATTGCAAATGTTCCCCCTCTATAATCATTCATAGCAAACCACTGTCTTGGACAAGACTGGATCTGAATCTGCTGATTCAGGAACGTGAGAAATTTATTCGGTTGAAAATTAGCAGATTTCCTCTTGTTTTTTCCTTCAGAAACTTATAATTACAATAAAATTCCTCAGACTGTCGCGCCAAGAAAGCTACTATAGTTCCAGGGTTGAAATCAAAAACTCCAAAGAATGATTGAGCCAAAATGCAAAGGAGAAGCTATAACCTAATCCTTTCAACTCAGGACTAAATTTCAATTTGGAGACTTTAACAACTTTGTTTGGTCGTCGGCCGAACTTCTAATTCACCGTGTAATAGGGCACTAGCACGGTTTCACACTGAGCTCTACCTACCATGAAATGCCCCCATCTTGAACTTACACAAATCGTGGTCTTTTCATCCCATCATTGGGATATATATGCCTTTGAATTAAATCATTAAATGTCTTTTAAGGATCACAGACTAACACAGAAGATGATGGATTATACGGTAAACCAGAGAGGATATTGATAGGTCATTAGTGCATTATCATCCCAAATATGAAGTAGTGCATCACTGTTATCAATAAAAATGTTTATAAGATAAATATTACAATAAGAGTTACATATCTTAAGGGTTTAAAAATAAAAGTTATAATTGATTTAGAAAAATCAATTGTCTAACATTAAAGTGATATTCTACATGCCAATTAGCACAAATTTTATTTTTAGGGATCGAAAAATGGTTAGAGTTCAGTCCAATCCGACTCAAAATCAATAGATTTGATCCAAGTTTGTTGAGTCTTAGATTACAATTAAACTTTTCTATATAATTTTGATTTTAAATCGACCGGTCGGTACGAAATTGTATTTTAAACACTGGTTAAAACTTGATTAGTCTTCGGTTTAAGTCAAATGTTTCATTTCTTATCGAGCTTGAGTTTGGACCAAATATTTCAATCCCAATTAAAATTCAAGCCAAATAAAAAAATCAAGTGGAACTTGGACCTACATCTCTACTCTTAGGTTAACAATTTATTTTAAATTTATAAAATATATATTAATTCTTTACCTACAATAAATTTTAAAATATTAGAAGACACTAAAATAAATAATGAATTTTTGATAAGGCAGGAAAGCTGTTAAAAAATTTATAATTTTAATTTTATTTGTAATCTAGAAAAATTGTTAAATATTTTATAATTTTAATTTTATTTGTAATCCTGCCTTTCTATGTTTTAGATCATTTGGACTGATTCTTTTACTGCTATTCCTAATAAACAACAAGGATAAAATTATAGATGGCAACGGGTCGGCCGGGCACCACCTCGACGAGTCACGGACGGGTTGTCCCGACCTGACTTTATGTTTTTTTTTTAATTTTAAAAAATGACCACTTCGACGAATCACGAACTGATTACCCCGACCTGACTTTATGTTTTTTTTTAATTTACAAAAACGACATTGTTTTCTACCTTTCTGTCTCAACTCGTGACCTGGTTAACTCAAGTTGAAGTCGGGCTGCGCCGGGCCACGTTAAAACTAGTTTAACTCAAAGATGAAGAAGAATAAGTGAAAAAAAAAAGGATTGTTATTTATTTCACATTGTTGAACTTCGCTAGTTCTTTGGTTTGGAATTCAATATAAATGAATATATCATATAATCGTGTTTTTTGCTTAATAAACTTGAGAAACAATCTCTAATGGTTTTTTCAATAGCTAACCCAATAAAGAGATTTAGAATAGGAAGTACAACATTTATTTTATTATAATGAGCTATTCCATAATGGAAAAAAGAAAAGGGTTAATATGCATTAAAGTATAGAAATAAAAATAATTACCAAATATAAATATTTTTAAAGGTAAAATGTCTATATGCCATCATCTAATTGGTGATCATATTAAACTTAACCCTACATTGTGTAAGTTAGGGAGACGTTTTCTTCATTTATAGGATTAGATCCTCTGTTCCGTTAACCAGTTCTAGCCATGTGCCAATTAATCTCATCCACACATTTATGTAAAATTCACGCAAATATGTGAACAAAATTAATTGGCACAAAGTTAGAACACCATTTTGGGAACAAAAGATTTTGTGTGGTTATATACATAATTGAATGTTAAGGCATTTTATTGGACACTTGAATAATTATATTCTTATTATCCAGATGCAACTAATTTTTGCATAATCTCTTTTTAGATAAATATATTGCTCATATTATTTCTTTCCATAATTAAACTTTTTTTAAGAAAAATTATTGAATTTCTAAAAAATTAATAATTATTACACAAAAATCATAAATATTTTTACTTAATAAGATGAAAGTTGTCTATAATAAAACCTTATAAAAGCTCATATTTAATATTTCATAATTGAAGATAAGAGCTTCCAATTTGTGGAGCAATCCAATGTCCAACTGATGCATACACCAAGAACGTCAAATAGCTTCATCAACAAGAATAAATTTGACAGAAATTAAAGAGCTAAAAGAGTTCTAGCATCCACCATGTCCTTGGAAAAATGAATCCATTTAAGCAAAAGAGATAAGCTATTCAATAAATTTACAGTTCACACAATGGATCACCTTTTTAACGTAAAAATTAAGTGTTAGATGTAGCACAATCACAAATCTCTGTGTCTGAGCTTTCTTACATTCTCCTCCAGATCTGTATCAAGTTATAGCAGATACATAGAAGCCTTAGAGCTCATTTTGTTGGGTATCCTTTTAATCATCTTTTATCCACCCCAATCTCTGCATTCATTATATAGACTTTCTTCTTAGCAAAACCATGGCCGCGAGCTAATCATCATAATTGTAAAACAAAACATGGAATGTTTTTGGTTTTACGATGAACTCTCAACCAATTACCAATTGGCTACAACACAACCAGAACTTTGTGGGAAGAAAGAAATCACATGATCAGTGGAGATGATCTTTCACCAGAACGAAAGCCAATATTGCACTGAATATGATGGTCGAGAATTTGAAACCAAGCTTATGAGCTCTACCCTTGATAGGGATTCTTGTTGGCAGGGCACACTCTTCTCCATTGAAGAAAACCTTCTTAGGGAATCCGTCACCTTTCACTATGTTGATGTGTGGTGTGTGCTTTTTGGTAAAAGATATGACAGATTGTTGCTTTCCAGGCACTCTAGGATCTCCTTTCCTAGTACCATTTACCTCTGCAACCAAGAAATTCAAGCCAGGCAAGCCTTGGAAGAAGATTGTTTTGTTGTCTATCTTACTCCCATTGAAGGAGTACACATTTTCATATCCAGGAAATGCCTTGCCCATTTGAATGGCAGCAAACCAATCTTCAAAAGGAGTACTATCCCAGTTGAAAAGTGTGATCCTGGCAGTCCATCCACTCTTGTAATCTGCATTTACGTGCCAATTGATACTCACAGGACAGTTATCAGGACAAGGCCTAGGATTTGGAACCTTGAATTTCTTCATATGAGCCCAAGCTAGTGCCTTGGCAGTTCTGTTTTCGAATGGCACAAGAAGAGCTTCTGCAGGAAGAAGCATGGAACTAGCCTTCTCGCTGCAACGTGTATTGTCTTCACAGCCACAGGCACAAGTATTGCAAGGAATTACTGATTCATTATAGTAAGCAGAGAAAGAAACACAGCATCTGGTTTGCTGTGCCTTTGGACGGGTAATGTTGCAGACCACTTGCCAACTAGCAATAGCTGTGCTATAAGACTGAAGACCACTTGAATCTGGAAACTCTGTCGGGTCTACTCTGATTGGAGCTCCACACTTGTAATGAGGATTGACAACCCCTTCAATCTTCCAATGTTGTGGTGGCTCTAGAGCAGTTCTGTTCATGTTAGGTGGGAGCTTGTACACTTGCATCTGGAAAATCGACCTTGCTCTGCTCTCATCCATATAAGCTGGCAACAGGCTACCATTCCTACAACAATATGGCAACTTTCCAACCTTGGAATCATTGGCTCTTTCTTTAGGAAGATCGGAAATCACGGGCTTTTTGTCGCAACTCATAACCTCGGAAAAGTCCAAATCTGCATAGTATTTTCCCGCAGGGCCATACAAGCAGGTAGCCTGGTTTCTTGAGCGAGTGTAGGCTCCTCTCATGCTGTAAATGAACTCTCCATTCATCCATTCCCAGGTCAAGTTCCAGTGGTCCAGACGGCCTAATTTGTTGGTATTATCAATTGTAACCTGAGCAAGATAGTTGTTTCCATAGGCTTGAAGAACATCGTATGTGAAGGAAAGATCTCCGTGTCGACGAGTAAAGAACTTGGTCTTCTTTACTTTTACCTTGTATTTAGGATCCTTCTTGCAACAAACTTGCATGTAGGTTTTCCCTGAGACAATTAGTAATCGAGAAGATTGGAAGGGAAAGATTAGAATGGAATCCAGTGAAGAACTTTACAAAACACAACAAAGAGAAACTGGTGCGAAAAAATAAAAAACTTGTCATCTGAAATACGATTGTCCTTTAGCTCTTTCGTCGTGTAATTTCCTAAAAACTGAATTGGAATCATTGTAAGAGTTGGCATATACCAACCCTGAAATACTGACAACTTTTTTATGTGTGATTGCTTCCATGCATTTTAGGAAAGATGTGGGAACGCAATGTGAGCTGGGAAGATTATGATCTAATGGATACACGCAGTTAACTTTCAAAACAAGAACATATGAGCGGTGTACATACCTTTCCTCGTGGCTTTAGGACACTTGAAGCCATCGTTAACAAGCTTGATATCCTTAGGCATTGGCACCGCTCCTCGCTTCAACCCAAACTGCGTGCCGGTGATTTCAATCTGTTGCGAAATTTGAGTGAAATCTCCCGCAGTTTCAATAGCAGTCTTGAGATCAGCATTTCCGTTTCCGGCAAAGGTTGTGCCGTTGCCAGCGGGTGTAGGCAAATCTTCGGCATCTACAATGACCGCCCCGTCAACCGACACCAGAATCTCTCGGTGTTGGAAGCCTATAAACATCTTCCAAGCCTGGAGCTCCTCCGTACCGGCATTGGTAATGGTTGCCGTGGATTTGAAAGCCCATGCCTGAGCAGTCACGTTCTTTACATGTGGATACTCCCTTTCGCGCGAGGTAAATGTATAGGTTAGAAAGATACCATTACAATTGTTCAATGCTGGTGGTGGGGCTTCAGTTTCAGTCTCATCTTGAGCATGGCAAACATTTACAAACACGGAGACATATACAATAAGCACGAGGATCAAAAGTTGCTTGGCAACTTTTGTCCCAAGTTTGAGCTTCATTGCCAGTTTACTTGCCAGGCAAGCAAAATGTTTACTTGAGAAAGAGAATGTAATGGTGGACGTGACGGTGGTTTGGGGACTGCCGCGTTCAAATCAGAACGCGGCGACTGAGGGAAATGGAGGCACTGCGAGTTCGGGGGCAGAAAACCCAACTTAGAATTAGTTTAGAAGGTTAATAAAACTCGGGAGACAAAATATAGGACTGAGTCAAGCTTTATTCTCTTCCTCTAATTTTCCCGACAGGTTCGGAGAAGACAAAACCATTCAAGGACAGGAGCTATAAATGTAACTAGGAACTCGACCTCTCCTTAATTCCATGTATATATATATGGCTTCAACATAATGTACGGTCCTTATTACAACGGTTGCATGAAGTTAAAGTGGTTGCTAATTTTGGCCTTTTTTTTTTTTGGGTAAATGCTAATTTTGGCCTTTGTTCTGTCTCCGCAGCATCTGTCCTCGCAATATAGCGTTGCTATGTATCTCTTCCACATTAGGTGATGATGGTGGGAACTCTTAAATGGTTGATTTTGAGGTTAGCAAAACCGACCTTTTCTACCCTGTAATGCCATCAAGTATCCCCCACTTGATACAGTAAAAATCCTTCTCCAATGAAAAACGAAAATCACCGTTGTAGACATCAACACTGTTGTGTTTCTCATCAGACAGTGCCCAGGGATAACTTTAGAACTACAAAGGTGCCAGCTTCTTCATTGTTGTTCCATTCCATGCATTATTACCCTCGTTTAAGCAATGCTATTTCAAAAGTTGAGAATTTCCTAGGTCGAGATTGATAAAGTTTTATATCAGAAAATGATTGTTGCTTATTTATATGAGAGAGCAAATAGATTAATCCCTACTGTATGGAGTGTTCCATTTACAAAAGAATTGACAGATGAAAAATGTCAGGTAAATTGATTTCTTCATCATTCCCTACAAATGAAGAGTTTGATACATGGTCCTTTTTCCTTTTCCTTTTCCTTCTGTCAATATACAGTTTAAAACGATTTCAGTTACTAAAAGTGTTTGATCCACCACCTTTCTCTTCATGACTATGAAACACAACCTGGCTTATTCTAAGAGGCAGTCACTTCCTCTACGTTGCTGATTTCCTCAACATACTGTGCTTTTGGCTCCAAATCAATGAACTGATTGGATTTATTGGCTAGGTGCGAGATGCTAACCCTCCCCAGACGCTTAATATAATCAGCGACAGCTTTCATTTCTTCCAGCGAGATGTATATGTACTTTCCTCGGTCATCCATGACCCCGGAAAGTCGCCCTGATACAAAGCAAAGAAAATCCCCCGTTAGATTTCTCTCTAAAGTTATTGAATTATGGCAGAGAAAATCTCAGCAGCACAAAACTTAGTTAGAAGTACGGAATATAACTGAATACAAGGCATACTAGTTCATACAACCCAGTAATCGCATAGAACAACAGCAGTGGAGTATAGGAATAGAACAGAGAGGATATGCAGAGAGACAAAAGATACTAAAAGGAGAGATTGAGAGTTAAACTAAGAAGTCAAAGGACTAGGCCAACAATTTCACAAGTCAAAACTGAATTTAACAACAGCAGAGGGTATTTCTACTAGATAGATACCCTAACGGAAAAAGACAATTAACTTAATACACCATTAAGTCTTAATAAGGAAAGATGTATTAATTCCTAAACTCGAAGCGCGAAAATCCTAATAACCAGGGCATCACTAATCATCAACCACATGCATCTAGTTATTACATTCATCCCGTTTTTATGTGATAGAAGAGTCAGTAACATTTCAGTAAATTTAGAATTGAAGTGATATCCAACCAGACAAGCTAAATAAAAAGGATATGGGTAATGATGATGATCTTAAGAAGCCAAAATAGACCACCTAACATGAGATTAGGAAAACAAAAAGTGACAGGCACATGAAAGCAAAGACTGGAGAGGAAAGAAAAGGGCAGCAATGATTCAGTTGATCATATTAAGTCTCAAGAAAAAGGTTTTTGGCTGGAAACTATAATGCTGCAGCTTAGAGACCCAAAGCAGAAGACATATTGAAGATGTATGAAGGAACAAAGAAAGCACTTTAATCGGAAGGCACGATGGTATATCACTCGAAGAGTACTTGGGTCAATACATACCCATAGTTTCCAGGGAAGTGATTCGATTTATACATTCCTGCATTACCCATAGGTGAAAATTCCAAATCAGCAAACAGTGATGGGAAAAATCAAGAAACAAGAATTTGTAGTCTGATTCCAAGTACTATTAAGCTAGATATAATAGCAAGAAAAGCTACCTGAGTCCGCATCTTGAATTCTGCAGCAAGATCTTCCAAAGGCACGCATTTTTGTTTCTGGAAGTTAAAGATCATACAAAGTACAACAATTAGCATTTCAAATTTGCATGTGAAGCCTTATCCTTGCCAGATGCACAAACGAACATCAATTTAAATGGATTCAGATTTGAACTTGAGATTTGCACATTACATTAATTAAGAGATCACTAGAGATTAGTGAATGGAAAAAGGAATTAATACCTAAAGAAAAGAAACATTAACAACAAGAAGATCATGCACTTGAAACATTATATAGGATTAAAACCATGAAAAAGGCAGTTGTGGTACCTTTATGTATTCTACAAAATTAGAAAGCAAATCCTGACTACCATCTTGCACATCATTTTCCGTTGTTCCTTCAGCATCAACTGAGAACTCCCCTTTCCATTTCTCAAACTCCAATGCAGCAGCTTCATCCTCTTTAGCTTTTTGAGCCTTGGCTTCTTCTTCCTGCATGAATTAGCACGATTCCTTTTCAACAAGGAAACCAAATATGAGTATATATAAAATACCAAAAGAAATTAAAGCAAAAAGCCTACCAGCATCCTCTCTTTAGCTTCACGTTCTTCGTCTTTCCTCTTACGCATTTCTGCGTAACGATCAAATTTGGTCTGCCTTGATTCACGAGAAGCTTCCTCGGCCTTTACAATGATTATAAATGGTAAAGGAAAGCTTGTTCCACCACCATGGAGAATAATGCAAAGAAATGAATGGAAAACCCTAGGGCTGCTAAACAATTTAAAGATAACTTAAAACCTTTCAGTTTCAACAAATTTTCCTCAGTGCCCATACTTTGGGAAGGAGAGAGAGAGAATGCACCTGTCTCTGTGCCTCCCGCTCTTGCCGCTTCTTCTCCTTTTTCTTCGATGCCTTAGTCTCATAGAATTCACCCCCAACAGCTTCATCATCACTTTCATCAACATTATCTAAATCCAGACCACGATCCATTAACATCCAATAAGACATCAATAGTCAGAATTTTAGAAGACACCTAAACACGTGAATTTAGGAAGAAAAAGAGCACTTCTTGGAGTTATTTATCTTTCAGGTAAGCAACATCAATTGCAGAGGCCATTTCCAAGAATAACAGACACATGTATTGAATGAAGAAAAATCATTGTTAGTGAACTTCTAAAATTATATATTACAGTTAAAGCATGCAATAAGTTTTAGGTACAATGGACACACAAATGAAGCCTTTTAGCTGAATAGTTATCCAAAGTCTAACATCAACTCAAATTGCATTTCCAACAAAATTTTTCACTTCGGCACTTCCTTTGACCCAACTTTTATAGATTTAGATTAACAACTTAAAAGAAGAAAGCAATTAAAATAGATGAAAAAAAATTGAAAAACTCAAACCTCCTCCGGAAGTTTCAACAGCTCGCGAGGAGCTAGCGTCGCCGGCGGCTGGTCTCCTGCGCATCCGGCGAGCAGCAGTCGAACGGGATACCGTCTCTCTCCGAGAAGCCTGAAAATTTCACCACTCCATATTTAGAATCCAAATCAAATGGTAAGACCTCCAACATCGAGAATGAAGAAAGGGACCTGAGGTTCATCTTGGTGGTGGTGTTCGTCAAGAGATCGAGTATCTTGACGCCGCCTCCACAGATACAACGGAATTAGCATCGCGACAAGAAGCATGGAGAGGATCACCGCGAATATCTCCTCCATGTTGCGTCTTCAATTGGATCAATAACATTTACCAGAAACAACTATTTTTCTCCGGAAACAACAGAGAGCGGAGTGGAAAAAGGGTATAATCGAGTACTACTAGTTCGATGAAGCACGACGTCGTCTAGCTCTACGGAGCCGTCCTTTCCCGCGCGTGCATTTTTCTCAGAAGACAATAAATTATTTAGAAATTATTTAATTGCCTTTATCTTATTATAATCGTTTATTTATAATAAATAAAATCGCTTTAGACCATATTATTTAAAACAAGGGAGAGGGGCTCCCTGCTTAAGCAAGGGCGTAAGTTTAGATAATCCAAATCTTCAGCTCGATATTATTACGTAAATTTTAGCTATTTATTTTGCGAAATTTACGTGGGATCCATGTGAAACTTACGTAAATAAATGGTTGAGATTTATTTAACACAATAAGATAATATAATATTGGACAGAAAATCTGGACTCAAGTTTAGAATCTTCTTTTATTTATGCATTAGTTTAAAACTTAGGTTAGGACTTTATCATTCATGAAAGATTTATCCGGTCTGAGCGGAGGTTAATTTTAAAATAGATAACTTAAAGTATTTTCCCATGATACATTTCGCAGGGAAAAAAAAAAAAAACCAAAGAAGCTGGTAAGCTCTCATCAAAGTTTGGAGAAACTAGCTATTATTACAACCGCATTTTCCAAACTGATCCTTACAAACTTTATTCACCTAATTTCCCCTTAAGCATATTCACACAACGCTTCTGTTCTCGTACTGCAGTCATACGCATCAGCCGTCTGGCCCGAGTCCGCCGTGGCCAAAACCATCTCAGCGAGAACCGCATCAGGATAAGTTCCATCCAGAGCATTGGGCAGACCCAGTGACTTCAAGGCAAGGTGAGCTGCCTTCTCCCCAGTAATCATCATCGCTCCAAAAGTTGGTCCCTGCATGCATTACCAATAACACCATTTAACCATGGACAAAACTACATTAATCTTCGACAATTATTTGAAACGCAACTTGCGCTTTACCATTCTTGGAGAGCCATCAATTTCAGCAACTTCCATGCCAGTGACGATCATACCAGGAACTATTTCTCTGGTAAGATTTACTATGGCATCTTCAGCAGCGCTCATATCTAGAGCTTTCATCCCTGGAGCGTTTGAAACTATTTCATGCCAATGCTCTTGAGCCTCTTGGCACCCGTAGCACCAAAGGGTCCATCATGACCACAAGAACTCACCACCACCTTGGCCTCCATCACATTGGGGTCGATGCAAGATTGTGTGTCATGGTTCATTGACACCAGAGCCCAGTTGGTGACCACCCCACCCACTCTTCCACTCTTCACTATCAAGTCTGTTAAACAGATAAGGAAAAATAGACAAAGTTAAAAAACTAGATGAAAGAATATTGAGAGATGATAGAATATTGAGTTTGAACTCTGTTTCATTGATATCATTGATGTACAGTGTGATGTTTTTATAGATAGATTTTGGCTAGCGTATCAGAGATCATGTATAAAACTAACTCCTACATTATAGGAGATAATCCTAATATGATTACAACTGCTGTTGACATCTTCTACTTGACTTCATCTAACACTTCTAGTTTGAAAAATAAACTAATTTCAAAATAAAAGCATTAATATAATATAACCAAGAATAGAACGAGACTTATCATTAGGCCACTAAATAGATATAGTTAGGAAGACTGATATCCTTCACACTTATCATAAGCAATGGGGATCTAACTAACTTTTAAAAGGCCATGAACATTCAAGACAAAGGTAATGGAGTTTCTTTGAACAAGAATCGAACATGGAAGTTGGTATAACTTCTCAAAGGGTAGAGGCTTATTGGGTACAAATGGGTATAAAAGAAGAAACCAATAGTAGTAGAAAAAGAAGGAGAAATTGTCAAGGCTCAACCAGTAGTTAATAGGTTCACATAGTCAAAGGGGATTGATTATGAAGATATATTTTCACTAGTGGTTCGTTATGCTTCCATCAACATTTTGATCGCATTAGTAGCAAGTTGAGATATGCATTTAAAGTAAACACATGTGAAGACGACTTTTCTTTATAGTGATATAAACAAATTTATATAGACAGCTTAAGGGGTTGAGTTAACTTGGAAAGGAACATTTGACGTGTAAATTGAAAAGGTTCCTTTATGAATTGAAGTAGTCTCCACAATAATGGTACAAAAATGTTTAACTATTATATTATCTAAATTAACTAATAGAGATATGAATATGGATGTTGTGTATACATTAAGAGCCCTGATAATGCATTGTTTATTTTTCAACTACTATATATGAATGACATATTGATTGTTATAAAGAGTATACATAATGTGAATAAACTAAATACCTTATAGTAAAAGAAATTTGAGATGAAGGATTTTGATGCTACCAAGAAAATATTAAGAATGTAGTTTCCAAGGGATAAAAACTTTATAAAGATATGGTTATGCTACCAAAAAAATACTAAGAATGTAGTTTCCAATGGATAAAAACTTTATAAAGATATGGTTATCTCAATCAAGCTATATTGAAAAGGTATTAGACAAATTTGGAATAAGTAAGGCTAAATTTGTGAGCACTCCATTGGTAAGTCACTTAAAACTTTCCTAAAAATATTGTCTGAAAATAGATGCAGTGGTTGTTGATATATCTAAGTTACTATATGGTGGTGATGTTAGATGTTTAATATATGCAATAGTGTGTACGAAGCTAGATTTGGCTCATCTCATACTTAAAGATGGCAACCCGCCCTATCCCGACTTGATTCAAAGTCAACGAGTTAGGTCCGGGTTGACCGAGCCCTTAGCCTGATTTCTTTAAAAAAATTGGGCTTTGAGCAGGCCTCAGGCTTAGGGCTTGGCCGAGTGGGTAGACCCTAAGCCTAACCTTTATATGCAAAATGACATTATTTTGACATTTTAAATTTAAAAAAAATTAGGTCTAGGCAAGTTAGGTTAGGGATCGGGCTTGTTGCCTTAAGCCATATCCTACTTTGGACAGGACCTGGCTATGCCCTAGCTCAACTCGGCTCATTGTCATCCCTACTTACAATGTTAGTGATGTTAGTATATGTCAAAACCTGGAAAATAGTATTAGGAAGCAACCAAGTAGATATTCATTACTTAAAGGGTACATGAAACTATGAGATTGTGTTTAAAAGTCAACCTAATGATCTTTTAGTTATGGAATAGTTGAATCTAGATTGTGCAGGAGATTTGGATAATAAGAGATATATTAAATAGTATGTCTTTACTCTTATAAGAGAGCCTATTTATTAAATCAAGGAGATTTGGATAATAAGAGATATATTAAATAGTATGTCTTTACTCTTATAAGAGAGCCTATTTATTAAATCAACATTATAGTCTATGGTTATATTAACTAAAATTAAAACATAGTACATGGTAGTGAATGAGGATGGTAAGAAAGCATTATAGCCTATAAAGTTAGTGAAGGAGGTGGACATCGATCAAGGTGGAGTTTAAATATAATGCGATAATCAAAACGTTATTTTTTGACAAAGTATCAAGGGCATCATACAAAAATCAAGCATATAAATGTGAGGTTTAACAAGATCAGGAAGTTGATTGCATTTGGACAGATCTGGTTAGAAAAGGTTGACACTTTATAAAATACAGTTGATATGTTGCGCCAAAGTCGATTACCATGGATAAGTTTAAGTATTACTAGGACTTGATTAATATCTCAAGCTGTTAGACATTGATACAATCTAACCTATGAAGAGTATATTTACTAAGGTGGAGATTGTTGTATATAGCTCATATACATGGGTATACAATATTGGAGTTTTAGGATGGAAACAAACATTTCTTGAAAACTTTTTGGGCGAATATGACCTAGGATATTGGCGTGTTGGTGTGTTGAAGGTATTTATGAAGGAAATACAATCTAGGACATAGTCGTGTTATAGATTAATCTTGTGCACAGAGAAGGTAATAAGATCTAGGGTCTAGACGAATATGGCCATGTCTCAGGTCATGTCCTAGTATGCAGAGAAATAAGAGGATCCACAGTCTAAAGATACAAGTTTGTTGGAGACCGCGTCATATTTTAGAAAGATAATAAAATTTACGACCTAAAACACGGTAATAATTGCAGTACTTAGTCTTATGATCTGAAAATATATTTTTGGTAAAGTTTAATGTAACCGTTATCACAATTATTCAATAATGAATTAAGAAATCTCGACATTTAATGGCATTAGTACATCTAATTTTAAAAAAAAATATTTTTTATTATTATCTATTTTTACTATCGATTTTCTTAGCACATACATTAGGGCTAATGAGTGAAGGGCCTGAACGATGATGACATTGCAGGATTCAGAACTTTGTACTACATCACTGCATCTTTTTCTTTTATGTAAAGGAGGAATGCATAAGGTTCAGAATCTTACGTAACATGCCACTGAAAAATATTTAAAGTCAGCGTTATTGAATAACACTGTTTGATTGAGTGGTTGTCTTTACCACTCATGCATACATCTGGTTTATTATTGTAGTCTGTAGAAGTTTTCCCCTATTAGATATCGTTTTACAGTACTGCCTACACGGGAATTATCAGCGATTATCGATATCGAGAAAATATAAAACCTGAATCTGGGTTGACGCTTTCTTACAAAACATGAACTCAAATAAATAAGATACTTGAATTCTATGAATATCAACTCCAAAACCCACTTCCCTCAAACAATGTGTGCACAGCTATGATTTGTCTAACTGTTGAATAACATGTCTACCCATCATCATGTCTATTCCAGGTTCAATAACAACAAAACTCGAGGCAAAGCAATTATCTAATTAGATATAGATCTTCTTAATGATCTCATATGATTTACTCTTCGTCAGAGAAATTATGCTTATGGAAATATTATCATGGGACAAAATCTAGCAGCAAGCTGACAGAATAACTTGACACACTGCAAACACATGAAACGAAGCAGACACGTGTAGAAGACCAGGGCATCCAAGGACATAAAAATTATCAAAAAAGAAAAGTTTGTAAAGTCCCATATTGATCATACGAGCTCTTTATTCTTTATTTATCTAACTGAATAATTCTCTAGTTTTTGATGCATTGAAAGCAAAGATGAATCTTGTATTGCAAATGTACTGTAGTTTGTGAACAAGCCAATGGTTTTTGTTAGAACTCATTCTTCCTCCCTCAATGTTAACTTGAGCTCTATTAACCACTTCATAATTATTCTCAATGCTTTCTATGGTTTTCAATTAGAAGTTATTTCCAAGCCCTTTAAAGAGTCGGCAACTTCTTGACCTTTTCATCAAAAACAACACATAATTCATGTTTACCTACCCTTGTGGAGTTGTGACTACATATTGACTGAGATAGACATTGTAATGAAAGAAATTTGATACGAAATTTCAAGATTAATTTCATAATTAATCAACACAAATAATTAACCCTAGAATTGCAAC
>JAOTBA010000205.1:38158209-38177894 GCA_025629845.1 Erythroxylum squamatum
ATTAGAGTACTGTGAGAGGAAGAAAGGATGTTAATTACCTCTAACGAGTCCACTTCCACTTGCACGCGCCTATAACCTCAATCCCAAGTCAGCATGAGACCTGAAAAGACCCCCCAGAGCTCAGCTAACAGAAGGTCGCCGATGCCAATATTCTATAAAAATCCGACACACCAGAGCCCCTGACAATTCCTTATTACTCCGCCTGCATAAGCAATATTGGAGCCCGCGTTGAATTATTTTAGAATTTATATGAAATTTATGTATTGAATTTGACATTTATTAGTCAGTAGTTCCACGCACTGTGATAGGCGAGTGGTGGTGGACAGAAGCTGTGGCGTGTTGACGAAGAATTCGTAAACGGTGGGCAAAGACCAGTAATAATAATAATAACAATATTTATTTATTTTTATGTTTTATATTTTTTATTATAGTGATATAATTAATTTTTGTGAAAATAAATATTTAAAATTTAAATTTTTATGAACATATTCAAAAAAATACTAAGAGGAAATAAATATTCTCAAGGCCTAAAAATGGGCCTATGGCACATTTTATTAAGCCCAATGTTCTGTTCATATACGATATGAGGCCTGTCCAATTTACGAAATTACTCTATTATCCTTACGACGTCGTTTTGCATGACATCAGAGCTCCTCGCTCGTCGTCAATCGTCATCTCTACCCCTCTTGACTACACAGCGGTGACTGTCGCTGTGTACCTTCGATTTAGCCCTTCCCTTTCAGGTTCTTATCGGTTTTTGCATCTAGCTCTTGATTTTCATCACCGAGTGGATTGTGACCATTGACTTGGTTATTATTTACATTTATTTTTAAGTTCAGATCCATATTATTGCAGAAGATACATTTCTATATTCTTGTTTGATCCTCATTCTTCAATCAATATTTTGTTTTGGCTACGAAAAAACAGGTTTTTGTTATCTGCAATGAGTATTTTCTGAGAAATCATTGATGTGTTTTTCTTTTTGGTAATTGCTTCGTGAATTACCATTTTGTTGATTTAATACAGGGACCATTATCTTAAAGATCCACTCTGATGGCTCCTGCTGGTCCTCGATCTGGTGACGCCATATTTTCTAGTGTAGAGCGTGTGGTGAGCATTCACCACTTTTCCTCTTCAAACCTTAGCTTATCATTTCCTTTAGCTTTCATGGGACTTGATTCTGTTTTTCATTTCCTGGATTACTTGGAAGAAGTGAGATCGTTTTTGGAGTTGATTTTATGATGGGAATTTTTAGTTGACATGGGTGTACCAGTTGGATGTCTACTGATGTTAGATCATGAATTTAGAACGCAGAGCTGTTTACTTTAACTTATGGGGCAATAGTGCGACAATTGCTTACGGATTTGGAGGAGGTGGAAGAGGTCAACAAGCAACTGGATCTGATGTAAGTACATATTTATCATTTACTTAATTTCTTGTAGTGTTCTATTGAATTTCATGGGACCAATTGAACAACTGAAGGTGCTTAGCCTTGAATCCCATGGCAATTGAAAGCCACAACAGTAGTAGCACCTTTTTGTTTGATAACTTCGTGCAAAAAAATTATAATTATTATGTGATTACATGGGATTCTGTATTTCCTTTGAAACTATTACTCTGAGTTGAAAAACCAGATTCAATTTGTTAGCAAATTAATTGCAGGGGCTATAACATCGGAATAAGATTGGTTGATGAGTTTTTAGCAAAATCTAATGTCTCAAGATGTGTGGACTTCAAGGAAACAGCTGAAGTAATTGCAAAGGTCTGCTTATGTTATTCGATTCAGCACTCTTGATTTTAATTTTTTATCTCTTATATTTTGGCGTCTCTTATCATATTTTGCATTTTCGCTTTTGCAATTACTGTTGTGTTTTTTTTCTTGTCCGAACAATTTGTTAATGTAAAGTTGGGGAAAGTTTGGCTTGGTGCATGAGAATGGTTAGTCTTGAACACAGTTTCTAGTTTTCCTATGACCAGCAGATGTATCAGCCTAAATAAGCTGTTTTATTTTGAGACTGTCTTGCAAAACTGATTTTGCTGGATGTCCTGCGTCTCAGGATAAATTGGCACTGTTGTTCTGCTGCTATTTAGGTTTTATATAGCAAGACATGGAGATTATTTTCTGTTTGTGTGTAAACTAGTTTGAAACAAGTATTATATGTATGTTAATAAAGCTTTGATACAGGTAGGATTCAAAATGTTTCTAGGAGTGAGTGCATCTGTTATGAATTGGGATGCCGATGGGACTTGTTGCAGTATAATTCTGGAGGACAATCCCCTCGTGGACTTTGTGGAACTTCCTGATACATGTCAAGGTCTATACTACTGTAACATCTTAAGTGGAGTTATTAGAGGAGCACTGGAGATGGTAAATGTTAACCTTTTCTATTCATTTGATCTCATTATTCGATTTGTCAAATAGGACCAGTTTCCTTTCTTGTTGCAGTTGATAGCTTTGATGGGGAACTTGATTTTTGTTGTTGTGTGCTCTCAATCGCTCAATATCCTATCTCTCTTAAACCTTGAGCCTTGAAGTTTCAAAATGCAAGAATTTGCATACTTCAGCTCCAACCTTTTTGCCATGCATTGATTTATTCCATCTTCCGATATTTAGGTGTCAATGAAAACTGAGGTCACATGGGTTCGTGACATGCTTCGGGGTGACGATGCGTTTGAGTTGCAGGTGAAACTTCTAAAGCAAGTTCCTGAAGAGTACCCGTACAAGGATGATGAATAATATCTTGTGATCCTTTGAGCTTCCTCTGTAACAATTTCATTTCTTGTCTGAAAGGATGACTATTTTGACATATTTCTTCTCCAACATCTTATCAAGAACAGAACGTATAGTTGATGATCTTATGCTTTGTTGATTTTTGTTGTATTATGGATCAAGCATGATAGGTCAGATTCAAGAGTCCTATTAATTTTAATCTGTTAAGAAACAAATCTTAATTACAATGTAATCGGTAGATGTTGAGTCTAAGTTTAAAGGTTAAGATGCTGTAACAATGTGACCTATATTTTAAGTAATTCAACTAAATAATTTTAATTTATTGAAACACTAAGAACTTCTCTTGATCGGAAAAAGAGTTGTAATTACGTACCAAATTATTTTAATTCGGAACAATCATGTTTAGACCGGTTGTTTAACAGAAAACTTCCTCGTACAACGGAAGAAGCTGCCACCAAGCTTCCAACCCGATTCATTTATTCTCACCCGCCGAGTACCTAACCATCACAACTGTACATGTCAATTACGACAAACAAATGAATCCAAAACCCCATTGGCCCAAATCGTGAACCCGGAATTAACAGACCGACGACTCCTATCTCCAAGTCTTGCTTATAAAAAGGGAAAAAACGATACCGGCAACTTTCACAAGTTTCTTGATCTGAAATCTGAAGTACATTTTTCGGAGTTTGGTTTGAAAGAAAAATCAATTATGGAGCGTGGTGGTTGTGGGAGGTGCTGTTTTAGCTTCATTTTCACGTCAGGCTTAACAGCTCTCTTTATGTGGCTGAGTCTCCGAACCTCAAGTCCTAAATGTTTACTTCAAGACTTCTACATCCCTGCTCTTAACAAAACCTTAAACGCTACGGGCAACACAACCCTTATCTTTCATCTCAGACTAGAGAATACCAACAAAGACAAGCGTGTTTACTATGATCCTGTCAATGTAACCTTTTATGACAGTCCTAACAAGAGTCACTCCATAGCAAACTACACTATTCCAGCCTTTCGACAGGGTCACAAGAAGAAGGCTACTAAGGGTGGTGAGGTTAATACAACGGGTCTTGACCGGGGAGCTGTTTTGGTTCATGGGTCGGCGGTTTACCGGGTGGATATGGCTACTTCGGTGAGGTACAAGATTATGTTTTGGAAAACGAAGAGGGACAAGATTATCGTTGGTGCGGATGTGCCAGTCAACGACCAAGGTACGTTAGTCAACCCCAACAAAGGTGTTAAGCTCAAGTCTGATGCAGCGAAGACTAGCAGCTGCTTTGGGAAGATAGGAGTTTCAGTGATTAGTTTCTTGATTTTTGCTTTTTGATTAGTTTTATTCTGATGTGAGATTGATTTCTTTTTGCAATTTTTAGTAATCGTTTTCATTTTTAGCAACTTTTTGCTTCTGAAAATGGTTAGTTTCAATCATGCAAACGCTTATATTCGGTTTCTTTGTAGATTAGATTGGCCAAGTTTTCAGGTTCAAATGATGTCGATCACTTGCAACCACAAAGTTTGTTTGTTGTTGCTAAGTTGTTGCAAATGTTTAAATCTGTTATAATACACTTGGCATAAATTATCGAGAGAATATATGGTGAGGAAGATTAGCCATGAAATGTAATATTATTCTAATCTATTGTTTAGCGGTTGGTATATAATAGAATGAAATGAAATAAGATTAGAAGAGTAGAGTTTTATATTATATCTCATTCTTAAAAATGAGAAACTTCTGATTTAGAAAGTTTAAGGTAGAATGTAAAATAATAAATAACTTTTTACTTTATTACATTATAGATCTTTCTTTCGAAAAATATTTTACATCATGAACTCTCTTATTCTTTCCAAATAATAATTTTCTAACATCACATTTATTTACATTTCATTTTATTATAAATCATTCCATTTCATTTTACCGAAAATTTTATTTTCAACTAAGCATAAAGTTTTTTCACTGTTACAATAACCTCTTGCCAGGAGACTTGTCAGCTAATAAGTAGGCACTTTGGTATCTGTTGCTGCAAAATTGTGGTCCTATGAATGCTCAGTGAGATAAAGACTTGAAAACACTAAGCAACTAGATGGTGTAATGAACTGAGGACTTTTGAGTCTACACTGAAGTAAAGGGGAATCGTTTGTATTGATTATTCAACAGAGCAGGGTCTAAAGTAATTCATTTTCTTCAGGTACTTTCTGCCCCGTTCAGTTCTCACTTGGTGAGTTGGTGTTTCATGCTTTTCAATTTTCATTCCTGTCCAAAGAGTAAACACTCAGTTTTATAAGTTATTGTAATTCAAGTTGCTTAGACAATGCAACTTGGACTCCATTTGTTAGGCTAAGAAAGCTCAGATTCATCAAAATCAACAGCTAAATTTGGTTCCCTTTTTGATTAATAGAGCAAGCCACTTGATTTACCAAAAAAATGATACATGGTAAAAGACTAGTGATTCTGGGTGATCTTCCCATGAAAAGAAAAACAGAACGTTTCCATAATAAATCATTATGGAGTAAAAGCCATTCCTCCTTATGCTAAATACAAAATCATTTATGTTCACAAAAATCAGCTTCAATTCTCTGGGAAGGTGCCATTTTGTAGTTTTACAAGAGAGTGATATGCTCCTCGACGACCCAATGACATAAGTTCGCTATGAGTTCCATGTTCGGTAACTTTTCCATTCTTGATAACTGCAATGCAGTCAGATTTTTGTATTGTGGATAACCTGTGCGCAATAACTATAGAAGTTCTACCAGCCATCATCTTCTCAAGTGCCTCTTGAACTAAGCTCTCTGAGACACTGTCAAGTGCACTAGTAGCTTCATCCAACAGGAGGATGGCAGGATTCTTTAATATTGCACGAGCAAGAGCTATCCTTTGTTTTTGGCCTCCAGATAGCTGAACTCCTCTTTCCCCGCAATAAGTAGCATACCCATCTTTCATTCCACTGCCAGAAAGTAAAGGAAAATGATCAATTAGGAGCTTAATTTGCTTTCATGGAAATTATTATGCAAAAGTTTATATTTTTTTTTCAGTACATTTGTCAAGCAAGCTAATATTTGAGCTACTACCTTGATAGATCTTGGTATTAGTTTCTGATAGATTGTGATGGGCACCTTCTTAAAATTCATCACTTAAGTTCTTAAAATAGAAAGTTTAAACATGCATGCATAAAACTGAGAAAGTATCTAAAGTACTGTCACTTCATACCTGACAAATTCATGTGCATTGGCAAGAGTTGCAGCCTTCTTTATCTCGGATTCTCGCATATTCTCTTTACCATAGACAATGTTTTCGCGGATAGTTCCAGCAAAGAGGGTAGGCTCTTGGCTGACTAAGGCAATATAGGATCTGAGAACTCTCAAATTGTAGTTCTTAATATCCTGTCCATCAATAAGAACTGTTCCTTTTGAGGGATCATAAAACCTCTCAATAAGACCAATAATAGTAGATTTGCCAGAACCACTTGGCCCTACTAATGCTACTGTCCTTCCTGCATCAATGCGAAGGTTCAGGCCATTTAAGATCATCTGATCTGGTCTTGTTGGATATGCAAATAACACATTTTGGAAGTCCACACGCCCTTTTATCTCTTTTTTTATGTCCAAACCCCAAGACTTCTCCGGATCAATCTCACTTTTCCTGTTAAGGATTGAAAATACTGATCTAACAGCATTGCTTCCTTTAGATAAATCATTAGTCATACTTCCTGCTTCCGCGATAACATAAGCAGTGAAAACAAGTATCAAAAAAGCTTGGAAAAGGTGCTCTGGAGTAATTAACCCCTGTGTCAAGAGCTTCCCACCATACCAGTAGGCTAATGTCGTAGAAGCTGTGTTAAAAAACTGAGAGCTGAATAAGCCAATGCCAGAAAGCCAGGAATGTTTAACACTCTCCTCTTTAGGGCCTCGCAAAGTGGCCTTGAAAAGTAGCAAGATTTTTTTCTGAGAAGAGAAGGCAGTTATAGTTCTGTGGTTGATAACTGCTTCACTTGCTAGTTGGCTTCCCTCTTTCTGGGCCTTCTGTGCTTTTCCTGCCATACTTTTCATTAGGACGGTCCTCAGATAGAAGCTTCCAACAACCAATGGCTGCACAGCTATCATGATAAGAGCTAGCCTCCAGGAGAGTATGATTGCCAATATATAGGCAAAGAGAGAGCCAAAGAATGCCTGAATCAGTAACGACATCCGGTCTCCCACAAGAGACCGAACAGTGCTGGCTTCAGTGGCCAACTTAGCGCAAATTGATGCACTTGTGTTGTCTTCATCATCAAACCACCCTATCTCGAAAGTCATCAGCTTTGCAAGCAGTTTCTCCCGCACTCTCTTTGTCAACTTTTCACCCATAATTGCAAAATTGTAGTGTTGGAGAAGACCTGTGGTGAAGTTGAGGGCAGCAATACCTAAGAAAACAAGGGACAAGATTCTGGATTTATGCTTGATAGCAGAATCATTCGTGCCAAAGTAGTTCCATATGAGCAATCCCACACAGTAAGCATTTATGGGTTGAACTGCCCCAGAACCTATTGCAGCCAATGATCCAATTAAGGCTGTCACCCATTCAGGTGCATTCATTTTCAGCAGAAGCCACTGAGAAGGAGCAGGTTGAGACAGTTGATTTAGGTCATCTTCATAGCTTTCATCATCAGAATTATAGTGGACACTGAAGGAATATGGTGTGCCTAAGGAGAATCCGGGGCTGAAGGGGTTGATGCCAGGAGTGCTTGGTGCACTTGGCCACGCACTTTGGGGGCTTTGACCAATGTTCATCTTATGGTGGTTCTTTCCATCATTCTTATTGTAGTCATCAGGTACATTGTTATTGTAGTCATCAGGTACAGGTGCTACGTTATGAGTTGCTCCCTCTTGTAATTGCACCATTTTGAAGTAGTCCCCATTTCTTTTTACCAGCTCTTCATGTGAACCTGATTCAACCACTCGCCCTGCTTGAAGAACTACAATCAAGTTCGCTGCTCTGATCGTTGAAAGTCGATGAGCAATGGTGATTGTTGTCCTTCCTTTTGATACATTGTCAATTGCCTCTTGCACTATTTTTTCAGAGTGTGAATCCAGTGCACTGGTTGCTTCATCTAACAACAGAATTCTGGGGTCCCTGATCAGAGCCCTCGCAATGGCAATTCGCTGCTTTTGCCCACCAGACAATTGGAATCCAAATTGGCCAACCTATTAAATCCCCAAAATACGTTTTATCATTTACAAATACTGTACTTACATTAATATTTTACCACTCAAAATCCTATTTATATGCAAAATACCAAAATCGTCAAGACCTTGATAATTTCTTGGAAAGCAGGTACCACATTTCATAGTTCCGGGGTTAACATGCTTGCATTCTACGAAACTATAGCCTACAAACATGACATTCTGAAAGTACAAGAAACATTTTATACTTAAGAAGAAGGTATCTGAAATATGTTTGCAGAAGTTTTCAAGTGTTTTTACACCAACACTATCTTGAGCTGATGAGTAAAAGTGGAGAGAGACAGCCTGATAAAAAGTAAGAAACTAATGGAAAGATTAGCTTAGCTTACTTGAGTTTCATATCCTTCTGGTAACTTAACGATGAAATCATGAGCATTTGCAGCCTTGGCAGCATTTATCACATCCTCAGTGGTGGCTCCTTCCTTACCAAACAATATGTTCTCTTTAATAGATGTTGCAAAGAGGATTGGCTCCTGATTAACCATACCCATCTGTATTCGCAGCCATTTCAGCTGAAGTCTTCTTATTTTGTGACCATCCAAGAGAATATCTCCTTCAGTGGGATCATAAAATCTTTGGAGCAATGCAACAAGTGTGGACTTTCCAGAGCCACTGCCACCAACAATACCGACAGTTTTACCAGCTGGAATTCTCAGATTCAATCCTTGCAAAATTATGGTTTCTGGTCTTGAAGGGTAATTGAAATAGATCTCCCTGAATTCAATCTCTCCTCTCACATAGGACAAAGCCTTCCCTTTTTTGTCTTCTGAATCTATAGCAGGCGTTCGGTTAATCATCTCGAAGATGCGTGTGGCTGCGGCTTTAGCCTCTGTAATGGAAGTTAGATTGGGGAGTGCACCCAGAACACTCCTGCAAATAACAAAACAGGAAACATAAAAAGAAGAGTTTTTGGAATAAAAATCAGATTACTGAAGACTAGTTGAAGAACATTTGCATAAAGAAGTGACTCACAGCCCTCCCATGATGATATTGATTCCAGCTACAAAGACAGAGCCACCTTTCTCTCCTTTCTCAGTCACCAATATTGTGCCAACCCAAGCCTGAAAAGCCCAACTTACATAAATCATTCCCATGCTCCCCATCAATAAGCCCTTGGCAAAACCTTGCTTTATTCCTAATTCCAATGTCTTTTCAAGTGCACTACTGAACCTGTTCAGTGTTTGACTCTCCGCAACATATGAATATACGGTTCTTATAGAAGAAATAGCCTGTTCTGCGATCCCACCAGCGATGCCATATGCTTCCATAGTCTTCATTATGACATCCATCATTAACTTCCCGAATACGAGTCCCGGAACGATGAACAGCAATGTCAAAGGAAGAGCAGCAAGTGCCAGCTTCCATGACAAAATAAAAGAAGATAAAAGGCAGAAGAAGAAGGTTGACATGTATGTGAGGCAGTCTGGTATCTGCATCCAGACAAAGAAAATATTTCATTTTCGAACAGCATGGCCAAGAGTTTTAGATCACTTCCATTTCATGGCAACTAAACCAAAAACTATTCCGCATCCATGTTTCAATTCCCTATGCTCATGAGGAATATCATGTCTTATTTCCCTTCGATCTGAAGCTTAATATGCTGCAAAATTGACCGTGGATATGCATGGTTTGTATGTACCAAATTCTTCTTGTTGAATTTTCTCCCAGCAATAGAGGATTGGGAGTTGGAGGTCACAAGTTCAAAGCTTGATAAGATGAAGATAATTAAGGAGATTAAGGGCTTCAAAACATTTGATTTTTCCTATTGGATATTAGTCTTATCATATTTTCTGGTCAATCTTTTTGTTCACTTTTACGTTTTTGGCAGTAGAATTTCTCTCTCTGTGGAAGAATGCTTCTTTTCACAAACACCGTGTAAAGAAAGCAGCAATCCTCGTTGACTAGGAATCTTTACTCCATTTATGCACTTTCTTCCATTGTTTCCATTTTGTCTACTTGTTTTCTTCTGTTGAATATATAAGCCTTTGATAATAGCACTCCAGAGACAGATGCCTCTTTTACCATCTAAGTTATTGCTCTGCTTCCAGGATTCTCAATGCAACATGCATCCTTATAGAAATCTTTCCTTGTGGAGTTTTGATTCCTCAATTCTTGGATTTTAAGTGCAACTTTATGGGAGCAAGAAATATACAGAAACTCTTACCTTCTCGCATATTGCAACTTGGATTGAGTTGGCATCACTTGAGACGGTAGACACAACTTGAAAAGTTGTAGAAGAACCAGCTTCCTGGGTGTCAAAGAAACCAACTTCTTGTCTAAGAACTGATTTCAGATATTCCATTCTCATCCTGGAAGTCTGCCGTTCAGCAGTCCTTGTCCAACATACGCCTTCTGTAATAATGGAAGTGAACAGAATAGATTCTCACAAGTTTCTCTAAGTACGAGTAACGCCACAATTATATAGTTCTGTTTACTAATCCGTACCCAGTACTTCATGTTTTTAGAACTTTTTTCAATAACTAACTAGATCAGAGCTATCAGAGCCAAACTTACCGACAAAAGCAGAAAATCCAACGGCAAGAGCAACATACAGCAGCTTGAGTGAATACTGGCAAAATTGGAATCAACAGAATGACCATCAGAACATGAAAATACATAATATCATCGTAGATAAGAAATTGTTTTGGACGAAAGGAACATGGGATTTGAAAGTTTAAGTCCAAGTTTCAGCCTGAATAGATACCATTTCCGGTCCAAATTAGAGGAAAAAAAATACAAGATTGAAAGAAACGAAAATTCAGATCACTTCTAATCTCTCAAAATGCCTTTTTATCAATATGGAAAAACATGCATAGACTTTTATCATAACTGTAGCATACTTCAGTATTCGGGAATGAAAATAAATGTTTCAAGTATATTTCTCCCTAACATTTCATACTGCTCAAGCAACAGATTCCATAGCCTATATGTATAGCAAGCAGAAAGAGATATATGCACGTACTAACCAGTAAAAGAAGTACTCAAGATATTATACGTTTGCTCAACTGTTACAGTATGAAGTGAGCTAATGCTTTAAATTCCTTACGAAATCCTTAATCTAACAGTGATTTAGCTGACTCTACTCTTTGTCCATAGCAAATATGAAGCCAACCGCCAAATTATTATATCCCTTCAACATAACAGAACTATGACAGGATTCTGAAAAGAGATGTTGCACTTCTTCGTCATCATGATTTGCTGTAAATTGCTTAGTTCAACTCGTGTCATTAACATATTCCAAAATGGTTCTTCTACAAGAGGACTAAGAGAAGGCTTACACTGCTTACCTCATTTACAGTGTGTATAGACAAAGAACTACCAGTGCTTCCATATTCATTAATTACATGGCTAAGAACAAACATCATAAGAGGGTATTGCATGCCATCTCCAATGCTGCCCAAAGTCCCAAAGAACATCAACAATTTGTCTATGCCATCTGCATATCTAAACATGCTATCTTTACCCCCCATTGCGCTTATGCTCCTTCCGTTTGAGCTATGTGTGAAGTTCCAAGGATTTTTTGGTTCATTAATTCTTCTATGAAACTTATCCACAGATTGCTTTTATAAACACGTTATTAGAAAGAAACAGCAGCTTAATCATGCAGGCCTCTGTCTCTTTCGTTGTTCCTATCAATGGTTTTGCCAATTCCGAATACATTAAAAACTGATAGTAATTTAAATTAGCCGGCTCCAATTTGATGATACATTCCACTGCCAACTCTGTCGAAGGTATTTTATTTAACCTTTGACACGGCTGCAAGCGCTTTTAAATTCTTTCTTAGAATTTTTGTACGTTCCAAAGGCTAAAGATAATTAAGATATACAAAACCAATCTAATAAGACTTTGGTTTAGAAATTCTATGCTATGATTAATCAAATATGCTCATGCATTGTTATGCACGGAAATTATAGAACCAACTCTACACATACAAAGTCAATATTTAACTCATTCATGTCATTTGGTCTCACATTCTGCCTTCTGCTGGACCTCCTGCCAAAGATATAACAACAAGATGCATATTATTATAGAAATCCGATATTGTTAAAGCTTTATAGTGTCCTCTATTGGGCAGCAAAACACCTACTTCGTTCTTTCCGCTAATTGTTCTTTCTTTTATAGACAAGGGATGTTACAGTCGAAATCCTCATGGGTAGGACCATCCATCATGTATCAACTGACTAATAGGCTTAGGTCGAGTGTCTGTAGGAAGTTTTTTACTATTTTCCAAATAAAGATATTGAATGAGTCAATTTAAGTTTGTGATTGCAAAATTGAAAGTGACCTTTGACTTTTTGCAGCAGAAAGCCTCGGCATATGGACATCTTAGATGTAATGTCTGTATAGCTACGAATCTGAAAAGTAGCTTGGAATTTTCTCCATGAATCATGTTTCTAGAGTATCAAATCAACTTCCATTATACTTTCATTTGGCATTGTTCCTTCTCATTATGATTCCACTTTCTTTTTTTTTTCTTGGGGTCTTCTCTTATGCAGCTGTATCATGGGTTGCAGCTTGCAGGTAATGTCTCACTTGAAGATGGGGTTCTTAATAGTTTCACGTTATGGAAGATGAGGATCATAACGCCCGTCTAGTACTGGCAAAGGCACACGCAAAGCCTTTTTAAGTCCAAGAAAACAAAGAAAAAGTTGAGTTTTGCGAATCTCATAAATTAATCTAAAGCTGAAAGGGATAGGAATGCATGTAATGTAGTGCATTGCTACCTTGTAGGGATACTTCTTGTGTCGAGGTTACTGAGAACTAAGCTGTCATCCATTTATCATATTGTTTGTAGGAATCTAAACACTTCTGTGGAGCTTGCAACCTCAGAATAATCGCATCACCTATTATATTTTATATCTTCCAAGTAAGCAACTATCAGAGTGATAGCTAGAGCTAGTCATTCTCACCTGTTACTTTTCATATAGGCGAATTATCATGATTAACTTTCAGAGTGACAGCTACTAGCCATCCTCAAAACTACTAACTTTTGTGATTATTGTCCGGAGAATTCACTTGTATTGAGAAGGAAGGAATCCATACATTGAAGACGTTTTGCATACACTCAAAGTACACAATTGGTTATTTACATGAAAGGATATTCCAAGTTGAGGAACAAAATCCACTCAGAATGTTGGTAAAATTTTACAAGGGAATGATGATTGACCATTTGGATCCCAGAAAGTCTTTGGAAGACGTGTATAAACTTTCCACTCTTATTTGTCAAATGAGTCTCCACGTACTATCATTCCTAACGACTGAATCAGCAAAATTCTAACTACTGATAAAGAATTAGAACCCATGATCCTTCTCATGTAATTAATATCCTAGATTTGAGGCTCTCTCAACAGAAGGAAATCAATCTTTATCAAGTTTAACAGTTGTATAAACATAGATAGCACATTCTCATAAGCAAGTCATTGTCGCTTAAAGAAACCATTGAAAATTTTGGTTTAACTGTTGCAAGCAGTAGTCAAACTTAGAAACTGTCGAAAATTTTGGTTACCTGTTACAAGCAGTAGTCAAACTTGCTTAACTCAAATTTCAACATCTGCATTATTTGAATACATTGATTACTAATATAGCTCTGTGTTGAATATCGGAATCAACTAGCTTCATTGTTGCGAGTGGCAAGTGGCAAGTTATTTCCAAAACGTGAATTTGGAGTTTTTAGGTACCCATCCGACAGAGGGTCAACTAGAGATTAGTAACTAATAAGTAGGAACCTTAGCAATTAGGGATGATACCTGACCCGAGCTGGTGGAGTCCGGACCTAATAAGGACATCATTTTCAACAAAACGATGTTGTTTCGCTTATAAAAGTTAGGCCTGGGTGGGGCGAGCCCTACCTGAGGCCTAATTTTTTTAGAAATTCTGAGGATGAGGTTTGAGGACGTCGGCAGTTGTCATCCTTACTTGCAAGATTAGTTAATAAAAATAATTTAATTCATCAATGCTGAAAACTTGAACAAATCGTCCTTTCCTTATCTCTGAAGGTTGAACCAGTTTAACAGGTTCAAAACCAATAATTACCATGTGGATGTAAGATTTGCCACATAAAGTAGATTATGGGGTTAGTTTATTGCTCTCTGTCATTGTGGAAACGGTATAATATCAAGACCTCAATGGACCGTTGGTGTGCTAAGACCAGATTATTTGTTATTAATCTGTAAATCTGCCACCTAGTCCTAGTCCTCCTAGGGGGCGTGTTGCATCAACTTTTGGTCTGACGACTTTTCATTTGGTAACCATTTTCTCCGCCCAATCACTCTATGATGATGATGGTATTTTAGTCATCATCCCTATGTAGTCTTCCTACGAGCACTACTGCTTGGAAAATCAATCTTCATCTACTTTGATATTACTTCACTCCCTTTCTATGCTGGTCAATTCCAATAATCAGACCAATCAATATCATATACCAAACTGTTGGTCAAATTTTCATGTGGCGGTCCCTAATTGCATATACCATATGAAAACTTCCTGTTAACTGCTGTTCCAGTTTCCAGGTTCTTATGGATGCAAGACTGTACAAAGTTGCCAAATCTGGGAACGTATGTTTTCTCAGACAACTTCTGACCGAAAACCAAAGCTTACTTGCCAAACTAACTCCTCATGAGAACACAGCTCTTCATATTGCAGTGCTGTATGGACACCAAGATGTTGCTGCTGAAATCTACTGCAGGAGCAGATCCCTGCTCACTAGGCCAAACATACACGGAGACACCCCTCTTCATGTGGCTGGAAGGTGTGGTCACCTCTCGATTGTCAAGTTTCTTGTGAAAGAAATTTTATGCGAGTCCTGGAAAAATATTGAGAATGGGATAGTTTTCAATGTTGAGCTTCTAAGGCAGGGCAATGAAGAGAAAAACACAGTCTTGCATGAGGCTGTCAGGAATGGTCATCTTGATGTCACCAAGTTCTTGCTAGAGGTTGACCCCATGTTAGCTTGTTATCATAATCATGTCGGCGAGTCTCCATTGTTTGTTGCAGCTAGAGATGGGTTGAGAGATATTGTGAATCAAATTTTGATTGCAACTCCATCTTCAGCTCACGGAGGATCTGATGGTCAAACAGCTCTGCATGCTGCTATTATGTGGAAACATTCTGGTATGCTTCCTGTCATTGCAGAATATACGGTTGGTTACTTACTAATAAATTACAAAATGTAATTATTCTCATGATTATTGTTATTCCACTTTGATATACAATTATCAGTATGTGTATAGTCAGAGTGGTGATTTCATGAACATCAGTCCTAAAATTAAGCACAAGATATCAGCATTCTATTTAAACACTTCGTTCTTTCATTAATTGAAGGCATCGTGGAAGACCTTCTGAAAGCCAAACCGGAGCTCGTCACAGAATCTGATCATGAAGGAAGAACCCCACTTCACCATGCAGCAGAATTGGGAGATCTTGAAACAGTTCAAAGATTGCTGGAACTCGACATTTCTGCTGTATATATGTTGGACAAAAAGGGGTATGCGCCACTTCATATTGCATCCAGGAAAGGTCATATCAACATATTGAAGCAATTTATTCGGTGTTGCCCGGATTCTGGAGAACTGCTCGACCTCAGTGGCAGGAATGCTCTTCATTTTGCTGTTCTTAGTGGGAGAACAAACGTAGTCAGGTATATGGTGGAAGCAAAAGAACTAGAAGGGCTCATAAATCAAGCAGATACTGAAGGAAACACACCTTTGCATTTAGCCGCAATTGAAAGGAAAACATGGATTGTTTGGTACCTCATTAGGAATGATAGGGTTGATAGAACAGCAAAGAACAAAAGTGGCAATACAGCTATGGAAATAGATGAGTCGATTGAAGAATATTTTCGCACATTTCCCAGGGTAAGTGCAATCTCTTACTGCTTGAATAATTCCATAAATACCATCACAAGCGTTTCAACAAATTTCCTACATCTTTTGGGCAGAGCATGTTTACAAGCTTCTTGAGAGCACTTATCTCGCCACCATCTTGGAAAATCAATGATAAGAATACTACTCTTCTAGATCAGCACAACGCTTCGCTGCAAAATTGCAGGCAAATGGGACAGTCTCTTTTAATGGTTTCAACTTTAATCACAACACTAACATTTGTCGCCGCTTTTACGTTGCCTGGTGGGTTTAACAATGACATCGGTCCAAGCCAAGGCCTGGCACTTCTGCAATATACGAGAAGCATGAAATGGTTCGTTGTTACAGACACCGTTGCCATGATCAGCTCACTAACTGCGGCATGTCTTATATCTTGGGGAGCCATGAGCAGTGACGCATATTATATTTACTACTTTGCTACTGCTAATCTGCTAACGTATATTGCCCTTCAATTTACATGGCTTGCCTTCATATCGGGAATATTAGCTGTTATGCCTGCACAGCGTTACGTTCATGTCATCGCCATTATTTTGGGGCTTTTCTTTCATTTTAGCAGTTCCTTGTTCCTTCTAAAACTGCTGCAAATTTTACCAATATCTGAGGCCTTGTATTTAGTCACTTTCGATTTGGCAAAGATGAAGCCTAGATTTAGTAAATAATTCACTATCCCTTGTATCACTATTCAACTATTCAATTTTTTGTTTCCTTCCATACCAATACAACTTTCAATGGTGCAAGCCAAGTACATCTTTGCTTCCTCGCTCCAAGTTTCGTTGCGTATCAAAAAGTCCTAGCTTGACTTCCAATCTTGAAGTATGGAAGCATTCTGGTTAGGTTAATCTCATTATTTACATAATAATTTAGAAGTGCCAAGGGCAAGAGATATAAATCTCAGTTCCATCTTCGAACTGCAGATGCATTGAAAAATTTGCAGAAGGAAAGAAAAGAGTACCGTTACTTTGTTCTCCATGTTTATATAATTAATAAACACATCAATTAGCATTAAAACTGATAAAAGAAACATTGGAAACTTTCATCAGTGTGACTGTGAACTCCATCTCCATGTCCCCTGCAACACAACCCAATAAAAAGAGAAGCCTTATGTTGACATAAGAAAGACTTTCGGCCCTTTGTATTGGAGATTGAATTGTTTTCAAAGACAACTTTCTCTTTCTTTACGTCATCGAAAAGCAGCATGCAAACGTCTCCAGTTCCAAATGGATTCCAGTTCCAGAGAACGTGATTAAATCTTGAAAAGTGAAATCCTGCAGTACCGAGTTATATGACTTTTCTGCTCCAACTCATAAGCATTTTGTCAATTGCTAGTCTGTTGAAAAGCTTGTGCCTTGTTCCATTATCTGTGAGAACTCATTCCAGTGAGAACTCATTGGCAACAAGTTATGCAGACTTGTTCTCTGTTTCATGTTTTGGATCCTGTTTTCTAACTTGGTCAATTAGGCATCTAATTTGTTGACTTCCAATCCTGCAAACCAACTAAAGCCAGCTCTAGAAGTTTGAGTGGTCAAATTATTCAACTTCCAGACTAGTCATTGTTTTTATACTTACTTAAGATTAAAACAATCATCCAGATGGAAACTCTCATGGAATCAAGCAGTCAAAAGCTTCAAAATCAGAAAATTTTGATTATCTTAAGCAACTTTTGAATGAAAATTAGAATTGGTTCATTCTTAATTTTTAAGGTGATGAATTGAAGTTGTTTTGCGGTTAACAAGTTGATCATCACGATCAAGGCCTGGCTGTCCAAGAGAGACCAGAAGATTAAGATTTAAGCTGGTCAAAAGCTAAAGTAATGAAAATGCCACTTCTGGCAGTTCATGTGGTAATTAATTCTGCAAGCTGACTTCTTCGGTCCATTTCCAACTTTTGTTAAGAAACTGCCAGCTGCGACTTGTTCACATTTTTGTTGGGGTGGTTTAGTCAATTACATATTATGATGAATTAGTCATCAATTAGTGGGATTACGTTGTCCTTTTGAACTGTGGTGCTACTTTTCTGAAAGATTTATTTGTGAGACGCAGACGTATCCCATACCTTGTTCAATGTCACAAGCACGGTCTCGTACATGAACATGCCCAAATCGTGTCTAATTTCACAAAGATACAAGGACATTCGCGTTCTCAGGTGTGGACATGACCAATTTCATAAAATTCTTTATTGATTGACCATTTCAGATACCGCGTTGGGCCTACTGGAGTTTTTAAAAGTTTGTAATAACTCATCCGACACTTGGTCCGAAGTCGCATCCACTCAAAACCCTAATTTTTGTCTAGTATTTAAGAGATACTTCTCTTATTTTTAGATAATTTTGAAATATCTTTTTTTATTGAATTTTAAACTTATCAGAGAATTTGTTCTTTTTGGCAGTTAATTACCTCATAAATTTGATTTTTAATTCTTAATCAATGGATCAATTTTTTTTATACATCTCTTGCATTTAATTTAAACTTGTTTTGAGGATTCTATGAGGTATATAATCTTAAGCAGGTTACTATCATAGCTTGGCTCTAAATATGATGTGGTTATCCTTTGTCTTCTTTACTATTTCAATTTTAATGATAAGGACTAACTTAAACTTTTTAAGAAACGTTAAGGAGTAATTTGTGCCTTCTGTCTTGAGTATTCTAAAGAGCTTGTGAAGGAAGAAAACGAGTAATAAAAGGTAAGAGTGCGAGAGCAATATTAGTAAAGAAAAGCCAAAATTTTACGGGGAAACACAAGTAAATTGAGTGAATTAATTGCTAAACACGTGAGGAGATGTTATAAGGTTATTATCAACATTTGTATAAATTGAACTATGTCTTATCAAGATGAAGGAGAAATGATAGTAAGTTCATGCTTTAGGCTATGCAATAACAGTTTGAATGACTGAATGTAATGTTTATCAAGATTAGAAACTGATTTGAGTTGCAAGATATTGTTATAGCTAACTTATGAGTGGTACAATCACCACAATTTCCCAATGCACATGGATAATAAAGATTAGTTTTTGAAGATAATTTAGATGATGATGAAGAGAGATATCTTGCAGGAGGTATACCAAGTACAAAAAAGTTATATGAACAAATTTACACATTCAAGTAATTGATAAGATAGAGGCCATGGAAGGGAGCCTAGGCAAGATGACGACCTTTTTTTTCGAAACCAAACTATATTACTAATAAAACAGCTAGGAAAATCGAATCAACTGGACCAATCTATCCCCGAGTCAACAGACTCTCCCAGTACACCCGACCTAGATCTAGACGATTGACAAAAAAACCTGGGTGAACTACATCAGGAGAAGGAAACTCAGAATGAGCAATAGTAGTCACAAATTGGGGAAAAACCGTTTCTCAAGTCACAAAATCAGACTGGAACAAAGCTTCTCTAGCTATGGCATGGGCTGCCCTATTCACTGATCATTTGACATGATAGACATCAATGTCCCAAAGCTCATGTAGAAGAGCTTTACAATCCGAAATAATCACCCCAGCATAAGATAAATCAGAAACACCATCCTTCAAAGCATTCACAAGTAGAAGACTGTAGCACTCCACTTCCGCAAGACCCGAACCCGACATCGATGATAATATTCGAGTCCGTGCCCGCGAAGGTGGCATGTTAGGGCACTAAATCATTCACAAGTCGGTAAAAAAAATTTCTTTTTTTTTCAACACAATGCAATCAATAGAGTTTCAATAGCCAATTGGAGCCCAACTTCATTCATAAACATTTTTAATTACGCGGAAAAAAAAGTACACAATTCATTAAAATTTCACTCTCCACTTGGGCCCACTACTGAAACAAAGCACTTAGAAACGTAAAATTTGTACACTTCATAATCAGTTACAAACCATTCCACTTTG
>JAOTBA010000205.1:38201018-38214741 GCA_025629845.1 Erythroxylum squamatum
AAATAGGTTAACCGATCCTATAGGTTCTTTAGGTTCAGGTTCAGGTTCAGGTTCGTAAAATTGCCGAACCTGACATTTAGGTTCAGGTTCAGGTTCAGGTTATTTGTGAACGGGTCAGGTTATCCTACCATAAACACCCCTACATGGTATACAATACATTATGAATGCACTTCAAGTGAAGAAATTCAGCATTATACTACCTTTGTTTTGCTACACATACCATTCGATCACCCATTGTAATTCTGCTGGTCATCATCTTACTAAAATTGGTGAAAGCATGCAAAGAAAAGACTTTAATTTCATCCTTCTCTTTTCTTTGGCCTAAGTTAAGTTGTTTTTTGTTAAGCCTGCAAAATTTTTATGTGTGTCCAAATTTTTTGCAATAATAACACTATTGTTGACTTCTATTTTCATTTCTAGTCTACTCATGTTAACATTTGTCAGTGCTTCTAAATTACTAGTTGTACCCATTAGATCGACCACCATTCATGCTTCCTTTTCGCCCACGTGATAATGTCCACCATGCCACTTGTTGAAGTTGTTTCTATTAATTCACCATCCCTTTTCTATTTTCTGATACCTTCAATTTACTATAGAAAGCATTTTCAATAGGTCCTATCTACATTTGACTTATCAACAGTTAATGTTCTCAAGTTTTTTCACTCCTTAATTATGGTCACAATATATTGTAACACGTAACGGGACCTTAGTTACGTATCTCGGATCAAACATGAAAGGACAATAAATGAAAAAATGCAGAAAATACCTAATTTCGGTTCCATAACTTCAAACAAACTTTTCGAAGTCGAAACGAGCGCGAATCGACCATCGCCTTCACAGGAACTGCTTACCGGGATGCGATAAAGCCTTTCTACAGTTTTCTCAAAACATAAGCTCTCTTAACGGGTCAGAGAATTCTTATGCTTACGAATGACGAGTAACTGCAGGAGACCTTAACCTTTATAGATAGTATTAATATCTGGCTTCCCCATCACATGCCTGATATAAGTCTGGTCCATACTGATCAAGATCTATTTTTCTCCTGAACTTCGACCCATTGACTTATATCATTTATTGGGCCAATTTATTATCTTTATCTGAATCAAATTACGTAACTTAACCAATAAGTTATTGAAAAACAAAAATTTGCAATTAAATGTTATCCAACTTTATGGGAAATGTCAAAAGTATCCAACATTCTCTCCCTTGAAAAATACTTAATTACGAGATTGATTCAAGTTTTAAATAGTTTTAAAACTCGGTTAAGTCATGCTACTATATTAGTCGTCTATATTTAAAAAAACATTTGATCCAAAGATAACGAAAGTTCATCATTCTTTCCTGCAAGGCTTTCAATACCGAAAAATATCAACACATGTGTCCTGTGTTACACATGTCTAATATAATCATGCATATCTAATACCTTACTAACATGAATGGGAAAATGAAGTGTTGCAAACTATAATGATACCTGTATGATTTAATATGTAACATCTTTGTTTGTAGGTCTCGATTTCTCTAACTTTATGCTAAACTACATTAAAGAAATCTTGTTTTCTCTCACTGAATGCTAAACAACATTAGAGAAAACTTGTTTTCTCTCACCGAATGATAAACAGCATCAGAGAAAACCTTTGAGTTCTCTAACTGAATGTTAAACTGCATCAGAGAACCTTTATGTGATTAAAAACTTATATCCTCCTATGTCATGTCAAAATTTATAGATATTTGTATTCAATTGTATATGTTCCAATGATATAGGCCGTAGGCCAATCTATATATATGCCCAATGACCTTTAAAATGCTTAAGATTGACACAAATCTTAAGACTTAAGATTGACACAGATCTTAAGACTTTCATACGTATTATGGCAATGTATGATAACACGTATTACTAAGGATAAATGATTTTCATCTTTATTGATGAATCTCCATACTGTCATAATACATCAAATATATAAATGCACAAATATACATGGAGCAAACATAAAGATCCCCTAATTAACAGTGTCTAAGGACTTCAAAACACCTATACTGTATACTTGTCTTTCAAAAACAAGTGAGCGAAGTCCTTTAGCTAAAGAATCAGCTAACATTTCATCAGTCATTAAATGCTCCATACCTTAATATCACCTTTTCGTATCAACTCCTTTATGGTCAAATAATTGACCGCCAAATGCTAAGACCCTGTGATATTCTTTGTTGTTATTAAAAGACACAGCAACAAGATTATCACAGTACAATTGAATGAGTCTAGCCACTAAATCAACCACAGACAACTCAGAAATCAAGTTTCTAAGCTAAACCATCTATGAAACAACCTCATAGCACGCACTCTGCATACATGGTCAAGGAAATTACCCGTTTCTACTTGACATTCTTCCATGACATTATACCATCTGCAAACATAAAAATGTAACCTTAAGTGGACTTTCGATCATCTCGACACATAGCTTAAATTTGAATTCGAATGCCCTGTGAGGTTTAAACTGTTGACTTTTTATATGTCAACATATAATCATTGGTTCCCTTTAAGTATCTCAATACTCGCTTGACTGCTTTCCAATGGTCTATACCTGGGTTAACCAGATATTGACCAAACAGTCTAATGGCAAATGCAATGTCCCGCCTAATACTTACTCGAGCATACTTCAGGCTATCAACTGTACCAATTTTAGGAACATTCCTCATAGTCTTTCTCTTTATGTTATTCTTTGGACATTGTGCCAAAGATAATCCCTCACTATGAGAGATAGGTGCTACGATAGGTTTATAGTCAACCGTATTAAGCCTTTATAACACTCGCTCAATGTATGCACTCTGTGAGAGGTCTGATGAGTGTTGAGATCTGTCCAGATAAATCTGCATACCTAGGACAAAAGATGCTTCACTAAGGTCCTTCATAATGAAATGCTTGGCCAAAAGTTAGTTAATCTCATGCAATATGGTCAAGTTATTCAATGTGAGCAATATATCATCCACATACAATAATAGGAAGATAATTTTGCTCCCCCTCACCTCGTGATGCACGCATCTTTTTAACTTTTTTTTCCATGAAGCCGAAAGAGGCCAAACCTCATCAAATATAAGGTATCACTTTCGGGAGGTTTAATGTAAACCATATATTGATATGCTTAGCGTACAAACCATGTCAGTTCCATCTAGATCTTGAAATCCTTCAGGTTGTACCATATATAGACCTCTTCTTAAGGGTGTTTATTCAAAAGAGCGGTTTTGACAGCCGTATTATGTAACTCTATATCATCGTTAGCTACAATTGTCATAATCACTCAAAATGTATCCTATGACGACACAAGAGAAAAGGTAATATTAAAGTCAACCTTTCTCCCTGAGTGAATCATCAAGCAACTGAGCAAGCCAATAAACTACTAAACTTTATCCTAAAATCCTTTAAGTCTTAAAACTTATTTATAATTGACGGGTTTGCAGTTCTGCTGCAAATCAGCTAGCTCCCAGACCTTACTATGCTTCATGGCTTGCATCTCATCATTCATTGCACCCCACCACAAATCTGCATTGGGTTTAAATAGCTTTTAATAAAAGTAACTGGATTCGTAACATGTCTAATGTCATATTCTTGTTCACGTAATAGACTATGTAATCAGATATAATAGCAGGTCATCTCACTCTAGCAGATCTACACAACTACATTACATCTTGTACCACCAGGAACCTCTATATGTACAGGTATGAGTTCCTATTCCTGTATAGGCACGATACAAAGACCTAGATCCACTGGATCTAACTGTATGAGTAGTGGGTACATAATAACTGAGTATCCACCCTGCTATCATCCGAAGGGTCAAAGGTCCCACCATCATTATAGACATTGTGTTCTAAAAACTTAGCTGTTTGTGATTTCACTATTCTAATCCCTCCTCCTTCAACAGTAAAACCTATATTCTTTATAGTGGTTGAGATATCCAAATAAATAGCAATGAGCAAAACAAGCATACAATTTGTCTTTATAAGGATTATACTACCATAGCAAGGCAACCCCATACACGAATGTGTGTAAGGCTAGATTTTCACCTTTCTAGATAATCAGGTAGATTAGTCATGTTCTGCATTGACTTTTTCATGTCCTTTAGGATGTTGTTATGCCTTTCAGAAACATACCATTTTGCTCAGAACTACCTAGCAAGTCATTATTCTAATCGATTCCATATATCTGGCAAACAAACTTTTTAAGTCCTGAAACACCATGTTTTCCATGATATTCTCCTCCACGATTAGATCTGACTATCTTGATGAATTTTTCCAATTGGTTATTAAACTTCAGTCTTTAAACAAGAACACATAACTGTAATGGAAATAATCATCAACAAATGTAAGAATACATTTGGAATTGCACAATGCAACTGTATAAGGTCTTCTGGTATTCGTATGCATCAGACCCAACAAGCCGAAAACATGAGTTGGCCTCTTTATCCTTATTTCAATCAGCTTACCCCTGCAACAATCATCACATGTTTCTAGATCATCATAATCTAGAATTGAGAGAATGCGTTCCTTAATCAATATCTCAACCCTAGCTCTAGAAATGTGGCTTAACCTTTATGCCACAAAATATGACTTATCCTTTATTAGGGTCGTCTTTCTTGACTTGTTTGGCAAGATAAGAAGAAACATATATCTAATTCAGGGTAAGGCACATTCTATACAAACCATATGACAAGAAAATTGTACTATTATATTTTGCATTAATCAACAATTGTACAACGAAAGCATTAAATACAAAACGTTTACCTTCTTTGTCCAAAATTGATATAAAGATCACATATAAAATGTGTCGTGTAAAAACCAAAATGAACCTTGCAGCAATGTTCAATACATACATCCCCTATAAATATTACATTAGCTTCTTCATTGCTGTCAACCATTAGTTTCTCCCTCCCTTTATTTGGCTCTATCTTGGATATGAACCCCCTGCATTGTGGAAGCACCTTGATCAGATGCTCCACTATCTAGTCACCAAGAACTTAATACGACTATCACAAAATTAGATTCATAAATTGATAAGTCAAGGAGTTACTTGATGGTCTCAATCTTTCTTTCTAAGCCCCATACTGCTGGCTTCTTTATATCTGCAGGACCTTTACTAGCATTGGATTGACCAGCATCAGCATGTAGAGAAGATTTAGTCTTTCTACCTTTGAACTTAGCGAGCTTCATCTTCATCCTCCCTTTAATTGCTTCGAGAGTTGTAGGAGTAGCAAGCTTGAGTTTCTCCTCCTTAGCAACACAATGGGCAATCAAAGCATTGAAGTCCATTCCTTATTTAGCAAACAATATGTCATTACCAGATTACTAAACTCTAGAGGGAGTGTATTCAGAGTCTGGTGAACTATGAAGACATCAGGAAAAGGAATATTCAGTATATTTAGTCTACTGTGAAGATGGATCATTCTTGATATATACTATATTACTCCATATTCTCATGTATACCTCATGGAGAATAATTCTTTCATCAAGGCACTCATCTCAACATTAGGTGAGACTGTGTACCTCTGGGAGATATTACCAAGAAACTCCTTCGCTATGTCTGTGTCCGGAGGTCCACTAAGTAGATGGTCAGGTATGGATCTCTTAATGGTCATGCAATATATTCTGTTAGACCGATCCCAAGCTGCATAAGTTGCTTTATGAGCTCTCGAGCTCATGAATGTAGGTGGAGATGGCCTATCCGTCTGTATGGTCATATCAATTTTAGTTATCTCTAATAGCATTCAATACATCTTATGTCCACTTCTTCGTATTGAAACCGGTCAGGGTTTCAATGGTGGCACTGATATCGTTGACCGAAAAGGTGACTGCAAAATGACAATGTTTAGATCTGCACAAATGCAAGACAACAGTGATACTCAAAGCTATTAAATAGTATATGTACCAAGAATCTATTGACACATATTATGAAACACCTGTGGGCTGAATACATAATATATGCAATTAGACCTTTACATAAAAGCGATCAGAGTAAAAACCATCAACTCTTGTGCACTACCACCTGTGGGTGAATAAATCATTCAAGCAATGGTTTTCCTCCATCTAATGTATTTATACGCATCTCAAAATCTCACGTAAGGTCAACACCTGTGGGAAGAATAACCAAACATGAGACCAAAGACATCCCAATGTGCAAGCAGAACAATTCAAAATATTAACTCGAAAGGGCACTGTGGTGACTACATCCTCATCAGCACTCAAAAAGTCCACAAACACAAGGGATACATCTTTATGTTATCCTCACATTCTTAACGGCCATATGATATGTGATAATGTAACATCAATAAATGCAAAACCCGAATGCACAGTCTCATTGTCACACATTAGTGCTGAAGACATTCTCTGAAAACTTTATTTGAGACTTTCGTAGCGAAAAAATCTCATTGGAGCCGGACACTGAACCGACTATTCGAAACACGAGAACCTCATGTATCTCCCTTATGGTAAGTTCGTTGCATGAAAATTCACTCAAAATGGCTTTAGAATGTCTTAATTCCTTTTCCGAATAACTATCATGCAACCCTGAACACTGAACATGAGACCCGAGACACGAAAACTTGAAGTATCTCCCTCATGTAATGTCCGAAGCATGAAAAATTCACTCGAAATTGGCTTTAGAATGCTTTAATTCCTTTTTTGGAGTTAAACTTTAATTTATTACTAATGTAATAAATCTAGAAAATGGAAAAAAAAAACTCACCTTATGAATTTCCTAGACCCAAAAACTGGCCCAAACTACCTCGAGGCACCCTTACAGGAAATCTGAAATTTTGGATTTTTGTTACTGTAGCAGCATGATGTTAGCGCAACATCTGATGACGTTGGCATCCACTGTAGCGCCGACATCAGTATGACATCAGCCACTGATGTCAGCTGCATGTGGAGGACGTGTACATGCGTCACAGAGCAACGCGCCCACAACAAGTATGGTACGTGTGTTGTATGTGCCAAATGTGCACCCACTCTTGCTTATCGACGACGCGTGCCCACGTGGCTTGCCCCTCGTCCACACACATGTCGACAACTGTTACACACGCCAAACGTACCGCCCTACAGATGGTACTATTCACTCACCAGGCGCGTGTACCGATGGTCTTCCCCCCAATCAAAAAAAGATGATTTTCAGAAAGATGGGGGCCAATTTTTCACGCTCCCAGGCTTGTTTTGACCTTTTTTTAAAGGCTAAACACTTATACCAATTTCATACAATAATAAGCAAGAAAAAACCGAAAAAAGAAACTTTATTCTCCAAGAACCTTATAGAGAAAAACTGAAAAATCTTCATTTTTAATCACTCGATCACGTCACTGCTCTGATACCACGTATAACACTTAACGAGACCTTAGTTACGTATTCTGGATTGAACGTGAAAGGACAACAAACAAAGAAATACAGAAATTGCCTAATTTCGATTCTATAACTTCATTAGAGCTTTCCGAAGCCGAAACGAACGCGAATCTACTACCACCTTCATGGGAACTGCTCAACAGAATGCAGTAAAGTCTTTCTATAATTTTCTCAAAACGTAAGTTCTCTTAAAGGGTCAGACAATCCTTATGCTTACGAATGACATTCGCAACTGCAAGAGACTTTAACCTTTATATATAGCATTCATATCGAGCTTCCCCATCACAGGCCCGATATGGATCTAGTCTACACTGATCGGGATCTATTTTCCTCTTAAACTGCAACCCATTGACTTAGATCATTTTTTGGGTCATTTTATTATTTTTATCCGGATCAAATTACATAACTTAACCGATAAGTTATTAAAAAATCAAAATTTGCAATTAAATGTTGTCTAACTTTATAGGAAATGTCAAAATTATCCAACATATATATGATCATATTTTTTAGGGAATGCTAAGACTTAGCTCTTTAGTTATATGGTATAATCAAACTGCATTGATGGCCGCAAGAGTACAATGGATGATATTTTTACCATGGCCATGGGAACTAAAGCTATTTTTTGAAGCTCAAAGAAACAACCATCTACTACTTTTTTTATCTTAAAGAGCCGAATACATGATTGTTACTATAACGGCATTTCAAGCTATTTAGTGTTAAAGAATAGTATACATGAAGCAGTCGATCAACTATTGCAATGACGACGATAAACTCCAATTTATCTCAATAAAAAGTTGGTCATCACTTCATATGAGAGTTAGTTGCAAAAGGAGATATTTCAATGGAGTATTGTAATGCCAATACCACAACAATAAGTTTATATACTTGGGAAGATCTGTAAGAGTTGGTGATTTCTATATACTTTTATCTTATTTTGAATGGTGTTAATAGATCATGAGATCATCAATTGATACTTCAATACATCATTGCATAAGACTTTCCCTCGCAAAGCTTAGGAGAGGATCATCAATGTATTCAGCCCTTTCTTTGCACATTTTTACAAAGAAATTGTTTTCATAATTTAAACTTATGATTTTCTGATCACAAAAATTTAATTTTTACCAATTAATCTAAGACTCACCCTCTAGTTCAATATTTATCTTATTGTTATTTATCTAAAAGTTGGTTCTTATATTTTTCTTACGTAGGTATTCGTTAAAATTTCTTAAAATTTCTTGCATAGTGAATAAGAATCTTCTTCTTTTTATACCCTTTTATTCACACGTAATGCACCGAATATTATCATATTGACAGTTAGCACTAAATTGAGTAAACATTTATAAGCAGAAAAGTAAAATAATGTTGTTATCCATCCTATATCAGTCTCATTTTCTAAACCTTGAGATACAAGGATCATCACCACAGGTATGTCCTCCAATCTCCAAAATGAAGTAATTGATGTGGGAAGAAAATCATCTGAATGTAATCTGTATGTCCACTTGTCACTTCCTAAAGAAACATTTATGTTATTACTGAATACCCTGACACTGGAATCTGATTTTAAGGCCATGCTGCAATTAATACTATCCAATGGACTTGGCCTCCTTACAATCCATTTGACAAGCTTGTCGTAAAAAAACAATACGACAATCCAGACAACTAAAGCCGTAGGCCTTGCACAGCCTTCTGCGAACGCTTTAAAGAGAAATGATTGTTCGAAACACGAATGATTTTTAATCCAACAGCTTGAAATAGAATCAAACGGTGGAGAAAATTGTGAGCCTTCAGCTCCCAAGTGAAGCTGGCTCGTATATTTTATATGGTGTTAACGTGAATCAAAGAATTTTGACAGAGGACAATTAGGAATGATCTGGTTGGTTTCAACTCATCGCTTAAGGCTGTCTTGTCTTGAATTCAAGTCACCAAACAAGAGGAGGAGAGGGGAATTTTTCTTGTTGAAGATCTTCTAGTTCCTTGGGCATGCTCTTTGATCGGATCAATTACAAACGTCTCACTTCCAACCACAGTGTGAGAGTTGGAAGTACTAGAAAACCTAAGGTTGCTTGGAACTTGATGCTTAGCAAGGTCAGTGATCAATAAGTAGCTAGTTAATCAGTATATGACGATTCTTTGTGCGTAAAACTATACAAACTACGTAAGAACCTGAGAGATCTTGGGATTCTAAATTTTTCTCCTCTAAAATTCTAAAAATGAGTTCTTAGAAACTTATATTAGCCCGATAAAAAGCTGAGATAATTAATGTATATAAATAAATTAATTAAAGAACTTTAGCACCGAGGAAATTCATGGAAGTACGAAGAAGATAATGATTAGATCGCCAGACCTCTCTGTAAAGCAAGCCCACTAGTAAAATCTTGGATTAAAAAATAATTAACACTTCGAGCACCAATTTTACCAACTTCACTGCAATTTTTCTTTCAAGTTTATTCACATATATTTATTTATTGATCTATTTTTCGTTTGCAGCCCCTAATGTTTCCATAATCAGACTCTAATACAATGAAAACAACAATAAGGGAAGAAAAGAGATCAATACTTATATTTGTGAATAGGAAATAAAAAAGAAATGATATTTTCATGTGGTGGTACGGCAATGTTATATTTTTTAAAACGATTAGAACAAGTATAATACCTTAATATTAGATATCATTTTCATATGTAAATTGTTATTAATTTATATGAAGAATACAATTGTGGGTGCAGCTAAAAAATAATTTTTACAAATTTTCAATTAGATATTTTTGGTTGAATAATTTAAATATATATATTAAAAATAAAACGTTTAAAATGTACTTTGTTTAAAAACCTAGAGAATTTTTTCAAACTATGAACCAAAAATTTCAGGTATATGGCCTCTAATAATATCTATATAAAAGTATATTTTGAACCTCAATATTCATATCAGAATACAATTTCGACTCTAACTTTTCAAAGCATTTAAAGTGATCTGTCACATTTTCCAAACATTTAGAATAGATCCTCGGTTGACAAAAAATTTGAAAAATTAAACATCCATGAGTTAAATGATACATCAACACTGATGAGAAGTTATTTACTATTCTCAATAATTTTGAAATAATACGTAAATATAATATGAATATCATAATTATGATCTCATCATAATTTCATTTGCAAAATATAGTTATTACATATACTTTATCATGTATGTATGTTAGTTAAACAAATACCCATTAAATAAAGAATAATTTTAATTAATTATGTCACAAATATGTGAACCATAAATTTACAAAAGACGAATATCATGAGCACCCACAACTATAGTTGGCAAATAAACCTGGGCTCGACTAGGCTCGATCCTTATTTTTTTCAAAGGCTTTGAGATTGACCCTACCCGAAGCCTAAAACTTGATAGTTATAAGGAAAATAATCAAAGCCCAATAGTTATAAGGAATACGACATTATTTTATTTTTAATTTATAAAAATAAAAATTAGGTCAGGTCGAGTTGAGTTGAGATTTTAACCAAAGATATGTATTGGTTATCATAGTTGCCAAAAAATGGTATTAAAACCCTCAATATCATACCGACCCGGTATTTAAGGTATCAAATAAGCACTAGTTGAATTTGGAAGAATAAAAATTTTGGAGGACTAATTTGCAAAAATAGAACTTGTTAGCCCTAAAACCCACCCCGCCCCCAACTTGATTTAAATGAATCAAAAGGTTCAAAACTCACTTAGATATGTCTTCCTCATTCTCTCTGCCCCCCAGATTCGCGCCTCTCTCACTAGTGTTAGCATTCCAGTAACACCTTCACACCACCATAGCCCTTACTATCATTGGTAGCATAGATGCATCTGTTATGTGGTTCACAGAGACACAGATGTCTCTCATAGGACTCACATCGCCATAGCACAGCCCTCGCCCACATTTGCACCCTCGCAATGTTTATGGTCGCCCACAATCATTGCTCACTGCTACTGTCATCCTCTGGCCTCATCAATTCGTCCTCTGCTAGTCCATTGTCATCCTTTGCTATTGAATCATATCTCACTCTCACTATCTTGTCGTGTGTTCACCACTTTGTAATGCGTAACGGTACCTTAGTTATGTATCCTGTATCGAACGTAAAAAAGCAAGAAACGAAGAAATGCAAAAATACCTGATTTCGGTCTCTCTAACTTCAAACGAGCTTTCTGAAGTCGAAACGAGCGCAAATCTACCACCGTCTTTATAGGAACACCTCTCCGGGACACGGGTTAAGTCTTTCTACAAATTTCTCAAAACGTAAGTTTTCTTAACGAGTCAGAGAATCCTTATGCTTAGAATTGATATGAGCAATTGTAGGAGACCTTGACCTTTATATATAGCTTTTATATCGGGCTTCCCTATCACAAGGCCGATATAGGTCCAGCCCACACTAATTAAGATCCATTTTTTACACGAAATTTGGCCCATTAATTCAAATCATTTATTGGGCCACTTTATTATCTTTGTCTAGATCAAATTATGTAACTTAACCGATAAGTTATTAAAAAACCAAAAAATGCAATTAATAGTTGTCCAACTTTATGGGACAGGACAAAAATATCCAACATTCTTCCTTTTGGACAAGCATTAATTGCAGTTTTTTGACTCTAGTTTAAAAACTCGGTTAAGTTATGCTACTGAATTAGTCGACTAGGTTTAAAAACAAAACATTTGATCCAAAGATAACAAAAGTCTATTATTCTATCTTGCAAGGCTTTCGATACCGAAAAATATCAAATACATGTGTCATGTGCGACACAGATCCAATCACGTATACCTAATACCTCACTAATATGAATGGGAAAATGAAGTGTGGCAAACTAGGATGATACCTTTATGATCTAAATTATATCATCTTTGTTTGTAGGTCTCGATTTCTCCAACTTTATGCTAAACTGCATATGCTAAACTGCATTAGAGAAATCTTGTTTTCTCTTACCGAATGCTAAACAGCATTAGAGAAAACTTGTTTTGTCTCACCAAATGCTAAACTACATTAGAGAAAACCATTATATTCTCCAATTGAATGCTAGACTGCATTAGAGAACCTTTATGAGATTAAAAACTTACATCCCCTATGTCATGTTAAATTTCATGGATACCTGTACTAAAACTGTATGCGTCCAAATGACATAGGCACAAGGTCAATCTGTATATATTCCCAATGACCTTTAAATGCTCAAGATTGACACAAATTTTAAGACTTTCATATGTATTATGACAATGTATGATAACACGTTTTACTGAGAATAAACGATTATCATCTTTATTGATGAACCATCATATTGTCATAATACATCAAAACGTACAAATGTTCATGGAGTAAACATAACAATCCGTTAATTAATAGTGTCTAAGGGTGTCAAAACACCCATATTGTATACTTGTTTCACAAACACAAGTGGGCAAAGTCCTTTAATTAAATGATCAACTTACAATTTCTCAGTCCTTAAGTGCTCCAAACCTTAATGTCACCTTTTCATATCAACACCTTTATGACCAAATAATTGACCTTTAAATGCTAAAATCATGTGATATTCTTTGTTGTTATTAAACAACACAGCAAGAAGATTATCACAGTACAACCACATGGGTCTAGCCATTGAATCAACTATAGACAACTCAGAAATCAAGTTTCTGAGCTAAACCGTCTGTGAAGCATCCCCATAGCATGCACTCTGCATGCATAGTCAAGGAAGTTACTCGTGTCTACTTGACACACTTCTACGACATTGTACCATCTGCAAACTTAAAATTGTAACTTTAAGTGGACTTTTGATCATTCGGACACATAGTTAAATCTAAATCTGAATTCTCTACGAGGTTTAGTCTGTTGACTACGTTATGTGTCAACATATAATCCTTAATTCCCTTTAGTATCTCAACACTCGCTAGACTGCATTACAATGATCTACACCTGGATTAACCAGATAATGACCAAACAATCAAATGGTGAATGCAATGTCCTGCCTAGTACATAGACGAGCATACATTAGGCTATCAGCCGTACTAAAATAAAAACATTCCTCATAACCTCTCTCTTTACTTTATTATTTGGATATTGTGCCAAAGGTTATCGCTTACTATGAGAGATGAGTGCTACAACAGGTTTACTATTTGAAGTGAATCACACGTTAATACACTGTTAATCAAACACACAAGAAGGGGGGTTGAATTGTGTATTCTTTTTCGTTAAACCCTTCTTAAAAAAACTTGTTCAGTTCAGAATTAATATCACTTTTGTTTGTAAGCGTTTCTCTAAAAAAACTTGCGTAAGTGAGATATCAAAAAATCACAGTAAAGTAATAGAGAAAGTTGAGAGAGTTGACACAGTAATT
>JAOTBA010000205.1:38226699-38244468 GCA_025629845.1 Erythroxylum squamatum
AAACATATGTTAGTAACTAATATTTTCTATTTGTTGTGACAAAACATAGTTTGGTCACTAATATTTTTTTTCTTTTTGTTACGAAATAGTTAATCGTTACACAATGTTTTACTTGTTGTGACAATAAATTTTGTCAATAAATATTCAATTAAATAGTATCTACTTTATATTGTTATAATAACCGAACTATAACTACGGTCACAACTATTCGTAATTTAGTGATAATTTTTTTGTGACTAACTATTTTTTTCATCACAAATACGATATTTTTTAGTGCCACACCAATTGATTGACACTATTGCTTGAATTGTCTGTGATAATTTATATTTTTGTCACTAATACAATGGTAATTGTAGCAATTTAGTATCTTTCACAGTTAAATTGTTACTATTAATATATTAATAGTGTTAAATTTTATTTTATCACTAAATTTTGTCATTAAAAGCCTATAAAATTTGGTGCCAAAATAATTTTAACGGGAATTATTTGTAATTGTGACAAAACATATGCTGATAACTAATATTTTTTATTTGTTGTAACAAAACTTAGTTTGGTCTCTTTTTTTTTTGGTTACGACGAATTAAAAAATCACTTAGGCAGGCCTTTCTACGCAATGTATTTCAATAAACGATAAAAAAGGCACGCAACACGGTGGTTGTTCAACTATCTTAAAATCAATAACGCACTTCACAATTGTTTCATTCAACCACCAATTCACATACGCACATCAACTTCTTTTATAGGCTTCCACCGGAATTAGGAGATGTACAAAATTCCCTTACATTCTAAGAATCCCACTTCAACCAAATAACCACCACATTAATTCCTTTATTTACTTATCCTAAATTCACAAAATACAATTCAATTACCAACATGATAATAGACTTCAATCTAAGATAGGATTCTTTTTTAACCAGGAGATTATCCATATATCTTTTAAATCCAAGTCATTTTCAACTAATATCTTATATGTCCAATTAATAAATAATGTTAAAATTAATTATTTAGACATATAAGATGTATCCTAGCAAATTTGCATAACATTTTATACCTCAAATTGAAGGCAATCGACCATAATCCGCATTGGCCATTGGACTGGGAGCCTGCACAGTTGGTAAGACTGTATTCAGATCAATTTGTATGATATTTAGTTGTTTTGTACGGTGAAAGATAATATGGCGACATCATTTTATGTACTGTTCAATCTACTTCCAAATTGGCTGGAAGAATTTGAAAACATGTGAAAAGGTAATGATTTCACTTAAATGGGAGTATAACAGCTAAATGGATGAAGTTTGGTTGGGCCGGCTGTGCTAGGCCCAGGCCCATTTTCACAAGACCACGGCCTATTCGGCCCATCAGGAGTTAGAATCCCATGCAAATGCAAAGATCTACGTAAACCTAGCATCCACGACATATATAAGGTACTATTCAACCATGATCCAGGTATGAGACTGTAACCCTAGCTACTCATTTGTATTCTCAGCTACCAAAATCTCTCACAAATACTGACTTGAGCGTCGGAGGGGCCTCCCGGGAAACAACTCCCGGCCCGCCTTTAGCTGTTTTGCAGGTATTTCACAGCCAGAATCGTACAAACCATGGATCACAACAACGACGTTCAACCTCAGCAGAATCCGGCTGAACCAGGTAGATTTAGTGATAAGGAAGTCCCATGATTCTTCTTATTCTACTTTGACAACTCCAGATTTCATCACTTGTGCATGTCCGCTCATTTAACATGTTTTGGATAATCATGCAACTTCAGCCTCAAATGCTAGACCTATAAACTGAATACTGTTGCTCGCATTTTTCTTTGCCTTAGCAATATTCTAAAGGCCCATTAGAAAATATCAGGGGTTTGTTAACTTGTAACCTGTAGTTTTCCTAAATTGCAAGGAAAGGAAAAAGGGGAAGTCTTTCTCGTGGATGTAACTTAAAAGGCATTACAAGCTTCACCTTTCCTTCCTTCAAACACAATTGGCACTTTGCTCTTTCAGAATCATACCGACTAGCTTCCAATACCAGCTGGAGATGAAACATTTTTTTTTAACCTGATATGGACTTGAAATTCTAACATTCGCAAGTGTGATAAAATTTAGGACAAATTGTCGACTTTGTCCTCAGTAAGGATATCCTTTCGGTGGCGCATAGGAGCCTGCTCTTTCTCAAATGGATATAACAGATGACTGATTCTTTTAGCTACCTTATTCTTACTCTTTCACTCAACTTCTCTGTAATGGCTCACTTGACCATCTTAAATAACATAGCTGAGACTTTCCAAGTCCTGCCAAAGCTTACTCATGTGAGAAACACTCGAAAGAGAGCTCAAATAATTGGATCGTTAGGCAACAAGTCAGAAGACATTCAAGAACATGCATTGCTACCTACCAGACGACTGGTATTAGGCCTCGCCTCGGTGGCACTGTTTGGAGGGTCCTTTCATGGAGTGTCTCTCGCTGAGGATAATGGCTTGTGGCTCGATTACCCTTTGCCCGTACCTTCGGTGGAAAATAGTAAGCTTTCGAATAAGCTATGGGCAGCCATTTTTTTGCTGGTATTGTGTGTTTAAGGGGAACTTGCTGTCTGTTTATTAATTGCAGAAGTGCTTGCAAATCAGACGACAGGGACTCGATCCTTCCTGAAGGTAGGACTGTTTATGCCGGACATTGGAGTCAAAGGAAGCATGTACAGGTTAAAGAAATACGCCTTTGATCTTTTGGCAATGGAAGATTTGGTAGGACCAGACACATTGAACTATGTTAGGAAGTATCTGAGACTCAAGTGCACCTGCATGTACTACGATTTTGATAAAGTTATCTCTGCAGCTTCGGTTAGTGATAAGCAGCCTCTCATTGATTTGGCTACCAGATTTTTTGACATTATTGAAAAGGTATATCTATCATTCCAAGCTATATATATATATAGCTGATGTTAACTTTCTTTAAATAAGCATGGACTTAACCATGGATATCTTCTACATTGCAGCTTGAAGATGCTGCAAAGAGGAAAAACTTTGCTCAGACAGAATCATACTACTATCAGGAAACCAAACCTCTTCTCTACGAAGTCATGGACAGATTCGCGTAGAATCGAAGAGTGTGCTTTATACATGAAGATCATTACAGCGACTAAGAAATCAATGTGCGTCCCGGAAACTCTTGTTCATTATTACCATGCAGTATGTCCGTCCTCCTCGGATAGAAAACTATTTTTTTTTAAAAAAAATCCTCAGATAGAAGACTTATTGCAGGGTATTTCAAGTTAATGCATAAACTCGGGCTTCAAATTTAGGACATGGTTTTTACAGTGACAAATAAGATAGACATCTCACTGCAAGCAATTAAATGAATGAAGTAATTCTCGTCTCGATTCATGCTGATAAGATGAAGATAGTACAATGTTAACAAATATAGAAGATAGGATTCTTCTCTATACAATTTGTAATAAGCGCATGTTAGGATCACTCTTGACATTTTCAGTTTATCAACACTGTCATAGAGACACAGATAATACCCTGAAATAAGAATGCTGCGACCAATTTACTAATATCAGCCTAAACTCAAGCGAGATTCTGAAGATCGCACGTAGGTCTGACGTCGAGGAGTCCCAATCTCACAAGCATTAACCCTGGATGCAAAACGCAGCGAGCATAGCGACTCACCTGAAGATGAGACTTCAGGAGAGATATTTACAAACATCAGTGTCTTCGAGTCTCCTCCAAGACACGGCTGAGCCACAATCAGTGAAATACAACATTAACATATTTGATGATTCAACACAATCAAAACAGGAGGAAAGAATAACAGGAGAAATGCAAAAGCGACAATCTTGTGAACCTAAACTTAGCTTGTACATGTTTATAAGGGATTACCTGAAGAAGATAAGTAAGCTTTGAATTTCTGAATGGTACATGGTCCTCCTTCTTAGCCAATGCAAAGATAACATCACTCAAAGAAGACAAACTCTTGTTGATTGCCTGAAGAAGAAATGAGAACTGAACTAAGAAAAAAGCAAATGATGCATAAGACACATCAAAAATCAATTTTTTACTGCGATATTCATAGCATACTTGTGTTTCCTTCAATCGCTCCCCAGTTGAGCCACTCTTTGAGAGACGCTCACTCCCCGCAAGATCAATAAGATTCAAGACACCTTGAAGTTGTTGATCAGTGCTCTAATGGACAGCAGAGAAACATTCAGCTTTAAGCAAAGTAGTAGCAACAATCCTGAGAAGATCATAGGAAACACAAGTAACATTACCTCATTAATACCAGATATTCTTAAGGTGAAAACAAAATGACTTCTTGACGACTGCTCATTCATCTGGGTCTTTCCCACAGACCTACAAGAAAGAAAATTGTGGATTAAAGGTCCTTCATCTTGAACTATCAAAGTTGAAAGATATTTGCAATGCAGTGTATGTCTAATTCTCAAACAATCATCTGTTCTAATTTTTTGAAATGAATGTGAAAGTTCTCCATCTGTTTCCTCTAAAAAATAACAATCATCAGAAAGTGAGCTTTGTATCAGAATCAAAGAATAAGACAAGTATGGATATAACATGCAAGCAAAATGCTCTTTTGTAGCAAGTCTAAAATGATGTTCAAGACACTTCTTCTTAAAGATATAAAACTTACCTAGAATATGTAACTAAGTCCAACGAGCTTGTAAGAATTCTACACCTAAAATATTTACCTACTGAGAGCAGCCCGATCCAGAAGATATGAAACCTCCCTAGTACTGTGAACATCCACAACAGTAAGATCAGAGACGTGTGTGTTTCCATTTGCATCATGCTTTATTGCATATTGCTTCCCGCTACTTCCATTTTCTGTTCTTATTGGATCTCGGTTTGTTGATAACAGATCTCGAATTGTCTCATTGTAAATTTCCAGCATGGAAACCTATATTGCTTGTTGAAGTAAAATGTTAAACCATGATATAAAGGACCAAGTTTCATGTATTCCAACATGCTCACCTGCATTTCATACTTCCAGCCCTGCAGTTGAAGAGACTGCCTAGTTTGAAATATTTGTTCTAATGACCGCGGTATTAACCCTTTTTCATCTTGATAACCTGGTTTGCCCATCATGGTGTAAGTTTTACCAGACCCTGTTTGTCCATAGGCAAAAATGCAAACCTGAAGGAGAAGAAGAGCATAATCATGACCTGATATTAGTAAAAAGGAATCACATAATACTTTTGAAGCCATTTCCACATGAATTAGGTAAAGATGAAGGTACCTTTAACCACAAAAGAAAATAATTTGTCTAGGCAATCAAGTAGAAGATTGCAGTATATGTGCAAATGCACTGGTAATGTCGCAAATACTAGACACTAACATAATCAACGTTTTCAAATTTACAAGAAAAGGAATTGGACGACCATATAAGTTACCTTGTAACCATCAAGAGCACTTTGAACAAGCTGTGAAATTTCTGTGAAAACGTCCTCTTGTGATGCATCAGGGGCAAAAACTTTGTCAAAAGTGAAAGAATATTTTTGCCCTGAAGATAATATGAGCATGAGATTAGTTTAGGAACTTCAACTTCAAGATCTAGCCAGAACAGGATAAATTCTAGTCCAGTTACTACCAAAAGATTGGTACTCAATAATAAGGTTTCAGCAGGTTTACCATTTTGCATCAGGTCGATGCCTCGCCCAAGAGCTTCCGTTGTCGTAGGATAAGAGATAAATTTGGCTTCGGCTGCAGGACTATCATCAGGTAAAGAAGGCCGCATACGGCAGAACACACGAATGTTCCCTTTCAGTTCCTTTATCATAATAAAGCTCATAGCTGTTAACACCAAAGTATGTTTTTAGTAGAAACAAAATGGAGCGTCAAATCCTTACCAGAATTGTATTATGCAACTTCTTCCGCAGCTTCTCTCCTTCAACGAGTTTAAGTTCAGCATCTTCCAAGCGACCTTGTAAGTCACATATTAACTTCTTTTGAGCTTCAAATTCGGTTCTTGTCTCGAATGCAGATAAATCAGATGCCTAAGATAATTTAAATATCATTCAGCAAATGGAATCAACTACTAAAACATAGTAGCAAATAATCAACGAACTTGATTATATCAATACCCGCAACTTATTCTCTGCTGCCTCTAACTGATCTTGCGCTGCCCTTAACTGGTTACCTTGTGTTAAACATCTTGCCTGTGAAAGTATTCATCATCGTTAGCAAGTGTAATACTAGCCATAAGGACTGTATCATAGAACAATTTGGCCAAAAGTAAAGATCTACCTCTAGTTCATTTGATTTTACCGCTAGATGTTCATATTTGGCTACTTCAGTTGTTAAAGCTTGCATTTTTAACTGCTGTCTATCACGGTCATCTCTAACCTCTTGCATCTCTCTCCTTAGAGGTGTAACTTCATTCAGTAGAGCCTCCTTCTGCTTCACAACATCATCCAGAGATTCCTATGGAGTTACCAATCAATAATTTCTGACATCAGATTACGTGCAATAAATCAATGGCAAAAGCATTGGAGAGGGAAGCTTGTCCTCCTATAATATCAACTCCAGGTAAATCACTTATAACAAGGTGCATACATAATACATTGGATTCAGACTTTCTTTGAGTCCTATTGAATAACCTAAACTCATCATGAAGGGTCTAAAGTCCATGGTTTAGCCTTCTGTGAACCTAATTAAATGGCCGTAGCAGTTCTAAGTTTAAGAGCCACAGAAGAATTCTATCTTAGATGGATATATATAAATAAATGGATGAACAAGTCGGGGACACTTTTAGATTTCATCACTTGACTACTATTCAGGTCTCCATTGTGGCAAAACTTTCTAAAGAACATTGAGAGTTAAGAGATGGAATGTAGAGTGACCAGAAGTCTCAAAACCACTCCTTCCCTGTTCACATGCGTTGGATGATTAATACTTCCATATTGAGTTCCATTTGCTACAAACAAGATCTGATTTCCTTCTTTGGTAAAATATTTGGCATCTACACATCAGACTTGGAGCCATGCAAGAAGCTTTCGCATTGTCGAGTAGAGTAATGTGACAGGTACTAACACTCTTGCTCACATTTTTACTATCTTAGGTGACCAAAAATATATTTTGCATAAGTGGACTTCATTCGTCAATACCCATGGATTGGATAGTATTATAATGAAAATCTGTCTCACCACTTAGGAAAACATGTCTAGAAAAAGATTTAAGTATCCCTATTATTATTCTTTGCAATTCATTCTCCTGGATCATATCGAAATGGAACCATTTTGCTCGACCTCATTGCTTGATACCGGCCATGGTCCTTCATAGGAAATACATGCTTACTTTATGCTTATCATCCTTGCACGACTTCTCTCAAGGGAAGAGATTTCATCCATTTCAAATTTATCCTAAACTTTTCTACTTGAGGGAACTAGACTTGAGATCCTCAGGGATTCCTTTGTCCAGTTTACTTGCAAGCAAACACTAGAATCCAAAAACAAATGGTCAATACTGCCGGCTTCTTTCTTATGAAAAACAAAACTAGGTCCAACTAGCACCAAATACAAGATGTACCTGTTGTCTAGGTGCATCAACAAACAAGTGTGAAGTCATTTAAGATCCAAAAGCAACTACAAATTATAAGCATGAAAACATTCAACAAAATATTCACTAAAAGAAATTAGCAACGTCTTCCAATACAGGCATGGTATATAACTCCCATAAAGGTAACTGGTCAGAAACAAACAAAAATAGAACATTCCTATCGAAGCATAATCAATATTTAACACTCCATAGCTATTACCATGTTGCACTGAGCAAGTCGCAAACAGATACAAGAAAGGATGGTCCACCCAAGAAGAAAAGGATAACTCGAAAGAGAAAAATGAAATATCACGTTGCATAAAAGTATATTGAGCAGGATAGAATAAAAGGAAACAGACTCACTTTGCATGAGGTGTATTGATCTTGCAGTGAATTGTACTGACCCATTAAGTTGCTCAGATTCTCCATTATGGCTGCTTTTTCTTTCTCTCCACGTTTAACAGTCTCATGAGCTGAATCAAGATCCGTCTGAAGTTTACTGTTGTACGTCTGTAAGCTTGAATTGTACTCCTGTAACAGCTTGTACATATCATTAATTGACGTTATCTGCAGAATTTTCCCAAATAAACAAGTTAGGTCACCACTAACAATAATGAGAATTAACGAGGAAACCGAACAGAATTTCTAGTGAACCGAGGCTATATTTTAGCTATTACCCTTTGATTAGAACTTTGAAGCTCTCCTCGAACTTTTCCAAGCTCTTCTGAGAGGGAAGTTTGGGACTTCTCAATATTAACTCTGGCCTCTTTTTCTCTTGCAAGAGAGTCCATTGCCGCCTGGTTGTTAAGCAGAGGAACGGATTAATTAAAAGAGAGGAAAATCTTCAGAAATGACAGTCACCAAACCAAAATAGTAAAATTATAGCAATGTTCAGTTTCTCATTGTTCTCCTCTCACCAGCCTCTCTGTTTCTTCCTTTGAGAGTTTCTCCTCCAGAGAAGCAAGACTCTTTCTCAACTCCACAATAATCAAGTTCAATTCCTCCTCCTTGTTTCTCAATATCAACTCTGTAATCAAATACAGCAATTTACTTGATGACAGAATGGTTAAACCCCTGTTAAAAATGAGATCAGATGATAGAATACATTCAACACACCCATTTCACCACATTTACTCTCGGTGAATTCCAGTGCATTCTGCAACTTCTCTTGCTCGAATAGGTAACTCCCTTCTAGCTCTTGAAACCATCTGATACAGAGCCTTAGCCTCTTAATGTAATCCATCATATTTTCACATCTCTCCTACAATATCCAAAACAAACAATTTCAGAGCTATTTCACTTGAATCTGTTCAGCATAGCAACCAAAAAAAAAAAGGAACTTACCTTGTAATTATACTTGTTTTTGTATTTCATCCTCTCATTTAATAGCGCATAAACATCTTCTCTTGTAAACTCGATGCCACCATACTCTGATCCAGTAATGCTCGTCGGAGCACTATTTGGAGCAACTTCCTGTTCGCTATTCACAAGTGAAAAAGCATGCCTGAATCTGCCATTATTTGCAGCGCCAACCATCATGGTAACTCCAAGTGTCTGGGTTTATCTACCGGCTTCTCATCACCAATATAACACTTCTATGGTAACCAAAAATATATAGGAGGGGAAAAAAAAAAGAACTCAGCGATATCTCCCACCAAGGACTTCTCATTCAGCAACTAAATCCAAGCAACTCAGCAATAAGATCTTTGGGAACTCTATAATAACATCGGAAAAAAAAACAAGAAAGACAAACTTTTAGCCCACGAAAGTAAAAAACCAATAACTGCTGCTGCTCAAAGACCAACACTTTGCAATTTTGCACCCAAAACAGAAAAAATATAGATACCGATTACAGTAATCGAAATGTACTTAGAAAATAAGTTATTGCGAGAAAAAAAAGTAGAAAAATGTTCAATAATCTTGGGACAAAAATTGAAAACAAAAGAGACCCTTTAAAAACAAGAACATGAAGATTCAAACCCAGATTTTACATTTGGAGAAGGAGCTCACATGTGAAGGACTTGGACGAAGTGGGGATGGTGTCAAGTGGAGGCTTGTTCTGGTTGTTGAGAGAAGTTAATCTCAGAGAACATATATAAAACAGAAAAACTGTTACATGTTCTATTACTTATTACTTTCCCATTTTCCATTTTTAGCTAGATATAATAAATTTGGTCCAGCATTCTGGTGGGGCACTGGATTCCATGCTAAGTTACCGATTCCAATCACAACCGTTGCTTTTACAAGCAGAAAGTTGCAGCGGCAATTGAGAGAGACAGGAAAATGGAATTGTTTAATGAAGAAAATGATTTCCTAGTAAGTTTGTACTGAGAAAAAGTTATAACTTTTTTTTTTTTGGTACGTCTACACTTCCATCTCTCCAGTAGTCCGGTCCTTGTCTTGCAGATAATACAGTTCAGTTCATTGTTTAACAAGAAATAAAAAAGGGATCTGACAGTATCTAGAGAAGAGCATTGTCAGCTGAGGAAATGCAATCACTTATTTGCCCTCCATGCTTGTTTCACACTACTGGTTTATATTCTTAGATTTCCACGCATGTTGGTGTTTCATGTTGCCTCCATTCTTTGATCTTTTTACCTTTTCCTGGTTGGATAGTTCATTAATTGACATCACTTCCTTAGTGACACTTGCCTTGTTCTCCTAGTTCCCCAAACTTGAAACACGAGGCTTTTGTGACCAATTTACTGTCTAAGAAATTCGAAGTTATTAGCTTCATGAATTCTATGCTTTTAGCAGGAAAGTTTGGCTCTTGATTCCTACATTTCAAAACAAAAGAAATATAAAAATGATTTTAAGAGTGGAGGGATCTCATAAGAAAATATATATGAACATTTGTGAGTGGCAACAGGCAAAATTGGTAGAACGGTTTGGTCATTTGTGAAGAAGATATAGTGCGAACATGTGCCTGTAGAGTATAGATTATTAGAGCGTAGTGGTGCTTCTGTCCGTTATAGACTCATTATGGTACTGTGTGTGATCCGTAGAATTATAGACATTTGGATAGATCCCCAAGGTCTCATAGGATATAATATTCTGGATCTCCACTCTAGGACCTTCTCAATATCCACATTCTTTGGCAGCTTCAACAACTTGGACGGTGTACAATTGAGTAGATAAATTTCTGGAGAAAAAGAAAATAACTCCCTAAGACGTGACGATGAATCCAGACCACACTAGTTTGACTTTATTCGTTTATCTGTTCGCCTGCTCGCATCCTTCAACAGTTTTAGGCAGTCATGTATAGAATCTGAAACTGCTATTACTAGTATTTTCTTGTTTATGTCTATAGAATTTAGAATTAATTCGAGATTTTGACAGTCAGATTACTAAGTGAGAAACCTTGCCAGTTTTACAAATCTGAAAGTTTGAATATGTGGTAATACGACATTTTTGTAGTTGAAGAGACGAAATTATTCAACATTCCTGTCCCATCGAATGGATTTGCAATTTTCGTGACATGTCTCCAATGAACACTTGGGAAATGACAATTTGACCGGGTCTAAACTTTCACAATGATATATACGTATGGGGTTAGCACGAAGAGAGTACTCTACTGTGATATAAAAGAAAAGAATAAGACGATGAGCCTTTCAATATTAGGTTAGTTGATGACTACTTTTCATGTAACAAGACAGCTATTTAATGACAAATTGCATAAGGGATTGCTGTAAAGCTTTAACAACTATAAACCACTAAGTAGTGTGATTATTTCCTTCTTGTACATAATGATTATGCTATGGATTGAAGATTTCAATCAAGAGGCAAGTATATAATTTAAAAGATGAGTTTTTTTGGTAGACTCAAAGGCATAAAAGAAGAACAAAAGAGAACTATATCAATAAACCAGTATGGAAGAAATCAATACACGGTTACCAGACATAAGACTCCCTCGACTATATTATAAGGAGTAAACTACTCTTGTCTAGTTATCTTTTCACTTTGCGTCAAATGGGTGTCAAGAATTTTCCTTTCAACTTTCCGAGAAAAACTTTTCCTTCACTCTTCTCTAGATTTGGTAGCAAATGTCAAAAACACAAAGAGTAAAGGGTACCCATCTCACATGGTGTAAGGAGTAGTTGATATATCCATTTGTCATTTGGTGCCCCGTTCCGCTCATTGCTGTCTTGTCTCTCTCTTTTTTTTTTAATTGCTCCTAATACATAATTAATTCATATTAACGGCTCTTGTCTTGCCTCTTTAACCAATAACCGTGCTTATTAATCTGACTTTTCCAAAGCAATCCTCTGATTTTATATTATCCCAAGCGTGTTGGACCAACACATCTACTGCAAGTAAAGAAGGATCAGAATTGTGACTTTCCAGCTTGAATCTTCTTTACCTAATGCAAATCAGCGAGGATTAAAATTGCCTTTCACTTTTTTTTCCCCTTTATAATATTTATAATAAAATAAAAATATATCAAAAATCGTGGAACTAATATATGAAACCTCATTCTAGATAATGCAGGCGAATCAACAACTTTGTATATTTTGGTTAAATCTGTAAAATAAGAGATTTAAGATTTAAAAGGGTCAATTGATATTAAATCGTCATAAAATCGGTTAAAGTTTGAATAAAATTAAATATTTTAAAATATTATTGAAAAAGCATAAAAAAATTAAGTTTAATTAAAAAAGGGAGATTGTTAAATAAATAGTAATCGATTTGTTTTAGTTTATAAAAGCTGAACGATTAATTAATAAACTGATCAGTTTTTTTTTGTTTCCACGAGGTGTCCTAGGAGGCTCCCAATTATGAGAAGGCATCTTTAAGCCATCAACTCACAGACTAATCTCCGCTCGAACAAACTGATCAGTTTTTAACAACAAAGATTATTAAACTAAATCAAATCGAAAGGTTGAAAACCGAACTGAAAAGTTAACTGATTCAAGATTTTCACTGTTAAATCGGTTAAATTGGTTAAATTTTAAAAAAATTGTTAAACTCATTTTTATGCCTCAAAAACTATATCCTCTAATTCTAGGTCACGATTTTGTTTATAATTAAATCTGTAATTACTTTTTCTAACTTATATCTTTTTATTTTTTCAGTTTATTATACTCATATTTCATGCATATGCTTACTTATGCTATTTGTGTAGAGCTATTCAAGAATATTGTATATTTTCTATTAAAAAATCAAAATTTACAATTTTCTGTCTAACAAGTCGTACGCAGAGAATAATTTAGTGGTTAATTAAGTTTCATAAATCATTTGACAATTGAGATGATCGTGATTATGATTGGAGTTGCCATTGACACATTAATCAAACATCACAAAATACCTTCACTAACTATAACGAGTCACGCTAATAAGTTAGACTTGCTGCATTTGAACTGGTAGAGGGATTGAAGTTTGATGCTATATCTGTGCCCAATGATATTGCCTCATAGTCAAGCAATGGGGTGCAGATCTAGCTATACCTTGATTCAATGTTAATCTTCCACCTTCAACCAAAATATATATTTATTTGTATGTTGAGTTTTGGAACCGTAATGAAATGGCCAAGGAGCATTAATTGTGGGAGATGGGTCCCTCTCGCATGGAGGGACTCCGTCATTCCAACATTAGGCACCGATTTCGATGCCGTAATCACAATTGTTAAAAATAAGTAAAAAGATAGTTGCAAGACAATTGTCTTATGCAGTGGAGTGCTTATATAAGGCAATTCCTGCTTCAGAAAGAAATACAGAAATTAGAGAAGAAAATCAGGGCATTGTTTTGCTCTGAAGTTAGGAAATATATTCCTAAAGGGTTGGTAAGTGACAAAATAGTGAAGTTAGTATTTTTAGGTTGGGAAACACCTTGTAAACTATTATTTTAGTTTTATCTTTGTATACCTACCATTTGTAACAATAGAAGAAATATTATAAGTTTTGTCCGTAAACATAGCCCAAAGTTAAGGATGAACTACGTTAAATATTATGTGTCCATTTTGCTCATTTTATTTTTCCTTTTTATAAAATACACCTGCTGCGCCTAAAATTATTTAGGTGTTGTAGAATTATAATATGTGCATGTAAATAAAAATGGACTGCGGAGTGTCACACTCACCCACTCCCTCGCCAAACAAACTTTGCTTCTAATAAAATCTTCATGTGAATTAGCATTTTCTACAAAATGCAAAAGGTGAACACTTGAACGAACTCCAATGGGACATCATCAAGTTTTCTCCTTCTTGCTCTGTTTAGTTGTCTTACTCCAAAACTTTTGGAGCGTGTAATTAAGATTGGGTAGAGTAGTCTTAAAGTGCATTATGATGACATTTGATTGGATTCGAATGCAAGTAGAAGTGGATCACAGGATTTGAAGCTTATAATTGTTTGAAAATTGCAGAAGTGGCTCCTTTGCTCCATTGTAAAGCCGTGTGGCATTGTTGGAGAGCTTGTTTACCTCACGAGATGCACTCTTCTACATTTTACCTCTTATAGAAGTTAAAATCTTAATAGAATCTTAAATTATACAGTGGGGATAGGGGCTTGTTTTGCTATTTGAGAATGTGAGGGAAGAAAATCTCTGCAACAGAACAGTCCCTGCCTTTCCTCCCAACAACCCATTAGCCCATTTAACCAATTTCATATGGACCTACTCTACAACGTTTTTAAAATGGAAAATTCAGTGTCTGGTAAAAGGATATCTGACTTGGGCACTCTTGCATTTGCGAAGCCTACGAGTCCTAATGTCCTGGATATATACTAGCGATATAGATATGGCAGTTTTTCATTACCCTTTCTAATGCTAATAGTTTTTATTTAATACAGACCCTAAAATATTGTGTAATTAGGATAATATCACTCAGAAATGTTCTTGGCAACTTCTCTAGTCTTTTGTTTGTTTTCATAGTCCACTTATTTCTACAAACTGAACAGAAAAAGTTTTTAATTATATTGCTACCACCGCTTACCTGGTAACCAATGAACAACATTCTTGCCAGATCTTCCAAGAAAAGAAAGCAAGATGTCTCGGTTAAATTACCGCAGTGGAAAAGCATCAGAAGAAAATTCCCAGAATCCTTAACCAAGGGAAAATTAGTCCCCTTATCTCCTTTTGTGCAGTTCATATGACCTTAGTATCTAGTGGCTAATAAGTTTCTGATCACTGCTCAAAAATGAAACTTTCTGCCTACATTGGATAGGGTAGTAGTAGTGGCATTTGTGAAGCTGCTTTTTCCAGAGGTAGAATTAGTATCTGTTTGGTAAATGCTTGCTTGGATATCTAGCCCGTGTTTACAAAATTGGTGTAGTATCAATTACCATAAAGGTGAGGGAAAATCCTATCTCAGCAATCTGAGAAAAATTAGTGATGATAGGCTTCAAGGTATCTGCTGCTTGCAGGATAAGCTGGATGTGCACAAGCTACAAGCGCAGCAGCCTGACACATAAATATGGAATAACTCTCATGTCCCTGTTGTTTACAATTATATTAGTATCACCAAGGTCCTCTTCTATGGGGAACAGTGTTACCTTAAAGTAGTTAAATTCAATAAAAGGTTTAAACCCAAATGGATATTAGGTAAATATGTTTCACCTCATTACTTAATTTTCTTATTTATCAAGTTATCGCTCTAAAGGGAAATCGCATGATATTTGTTTTTGATCTTGGAATGTAATAGTCATTTATGCAAATGTTAACAAATATATGCTTCTCTCCTCTCTTTTCTTCTTTCATAATTTTCAAAGAAGAAGCTTTTGAAGACCAAATTGGCTGCTTTAAACAATTGTAGCAAACCAGGACGATTAAGGATTATTGCACAATATTTGAAAGGCATTAGAATTAATTCTTTTTTTTTGGTAAATAGCTAAGTCTCATCTCTTTCGGTTTTCTTTTCTAAAAGGAATAAATGTTAGATATTTTTCATAAAGTTGGACAACAATTAATTGCATTTTATTGGTTTTTAATAATTTATTGGTTATGTTACGTAATTTGATCTAGATATAGATAATAAAGTGACCCAATAAATAATCAAAGTCAGTTGACCGAATCTAGCAGAAATATAAACCCCAATTAGTGTGAACCGGATCCATATCGAGCCTATGATAGGGAAGCCCGATATGGATACTATATAAAGAGGTTAAGGTCTCCTGCAGTTGCTCATGTCATTCGTGAACGTAAAGTTACTCTAACTCATTAAGAGGTTTACATTTTGAGAAAAATGTAGAAAGATCTTAACTGCGTCCTGACGAGTAGATCCTGTGAAGGTGGCGGTTGATTCACGCTCAATTCGGCCTGGAAAAGCTCGTTTGAAGTTATGGAACCAAAATCAAGTATTTTCTGCATTTCTTCGTTTATTTCTCTTTCACGTTTGTGGAAAATGATTTTCCGTTTTTTATTTGATTCATTTTCAAAGGTATATATACAAGTTGTGAGCAATAACAAATCGAATAAAAAGGGCTTAGAAAATAGCTAGCTACAGGCTATACAATTGACCAAATTAACTACCAAGACTAATTACATAATTGAGCTAATTAATCAATATAATAACTGCTAATAGCCCCCCTCAAGCTGGTGAATGTATATTTAGCATTCCCAGCTTGCTAACATTCTCACGGAATGGTTGAGCAGCAAGAGACTTGGTGAAAAGATCTGCTAGTTGATCACTGGATTTGCAAGGCATCAAGTGCACAATGCCCTTTTTCACTTTGTCTCGAACGATGTGACAGTCAATTTCTATATGTTTGGTGCGTTCATGAAAGGTGGGGTTGTTTGCAATCTGAATGGTAGAATTGTTGTCACAAAATAAAGAAGTTGGGCGTACAACAGGAGCACCAAGATCATTGAGAAGATAATGTAGCCATTGAACTTCACAAACTGTTGAAGCCAAAGCCCTGTATTCTGCTTCAGAGGATGAACGCGAGACAGTCGGTTGCTTCATAGCTTTCCAACTGATTAATGAATTGCCCAAGAAAATACAAAATCCAGTGACGGATCGTCGAGATTCAGGGAAACCAGCCCAATCCGAATCACTGAAAGCTCGAAGATCAGTTGTTGGGACCCGTTACCGAGACCCAACCTCTTAGCACAAACTTAACGAAATCAAAAGGCAAAACAAATTCTTAAGGAGCCAAAGAATTTGAAAGGCTCGGAAACAAAGAACGGAACAAGCGAACATCGAAGAATCGAAACACAATTCAACCGAATCAAGCAAACGAACGGTTCAATCAAATCATATTGCGGAATCGAAAGGCGGAGCACATCGAAAGCAAAACGAACACAAAGTAAACAAATGGTTCAAGCGAAAACAAACGAAGTGGTCCGAAGCGGAAACAAAAGGCGAAATCGAATCGAATTCAAATCGAAAGCGAAATAAAGGGTTCGGAGCCAACGAAAACAATGCTCTTAATCGAACTGAAACGAGTCTCCGACATCCGTGAACAAATATCTTAGCAAAGCGTCGCGTTGGAAACCCTAAGACTAAAACCAATCCGAAATTCGTATACATTTTTTTTCTTTTCTTTCGTATTAATCCTTTCATTCTTATACACTCTCATATACGTCTAAACAATATAATTTCCCCATTGGAAATTTCATCCTCATATAACACTCAATTCATATAAATCGTCTTAAACTCAATCTCATCTTTAACCCAACTTATTCTTTGCCATACAAAAATTCAGCAGCATAACGGCTGTAATATTAAAAACCCAAAATCTGCAAATAGATTAAACACACTTCTAAGATCCCAAACAAAACTCAAATCATTGGACCTCCTGTCCGGAATCCCATCGTACACAAACGCAAATCAAATGCTATACCTAAAACACTTCATAAATCTCAATCACAAATCAGTATCCTCGGACCTCCCGTCCGGGATCCATAATATAATCAAACGCATTTCTATCTTAATCACTCATTTACATCATATATACTAACCATAATTTACTTACATAATTCAATTCCATAATTATACACAAACTTATATCCCACTTTCATACACAAATACATAACTCATTACCATCATGAATTTAATGCTTACAAAACCTTTATGGCGTTTCAAGCCATATACAATATCAATATCCAAAAAAAATCCAAATACAAAAGTTACAAAACCCCAAAATTTCTCTACAATAATCTAATCTTAAAACAATACAAATGAACACATACAATCAAAAACCTTCACTTTCTTTCACCCGATCTTCTTCTCATCACCTGTGGATGGGAATGAAGGGGGGGTGAGCTTACGCTCCGTGGGTAACAAGTTTATAAAC
>JAOTBA010000205.1:38244568-38260008 GCA_025629845.1 Erythroxylum squamatum
CCCCCACCAAAATTAGCTGTGCAATTATGTTCTTCAGTAATCCTTTTCACAGACAACATATTACTATCCAAGCTAGGCACATAAAGAACACCACTTAAGATCAATTTATTAGCAATTATAACAGTCCCAATCCCCTGAACTTTTACAACCTGTCCATTAGCTACCTTGATAGTCCTATGAATAGGACAAGCCTGTACATCAACAAGCAATGACTTATCACAAGTCATATGATCATTAGCCCCTGAATCAACAATCCGAAGACCACAATTTGGGGTTTGAACCCCTAAAGTAGTGCCAATATTACCTGTTTGGACCATGTTACTTGTGGATACAACCTTTTCAGCCTTCAAATCATGCTTACTAAGAATTTTCCTTAGCAATTCAACTTTTTTGCTCACTGGTCCGTTATCTTCCTCTGTCTTCTCACCACCAATAGCTATGTAGCTTTTGTTCTCAGCCTTTGATCTGTTTTTCTGATTTGGAAGTTTCCGATGAATCTTCCAGCATGTGTCCTTGATACGGTCCACCTTTTTAACAGTAGTCACACCAAGGCTTACCCTGTTTTCTCTTAGATTTTGGCCCATTTGTTCCTTTGAAAGCCATGACAGAAGATTCAGAGGGATTTTTATTGCTTGGAGTGCCTTGCATTAGTAGCTTTCTACTCTCTTCACATTTTTCCAAATTAATTGCCTCCATAATGGTTGATAGTGGTCAGGTTGCCATGATTCTTCCACTAACCTCCTCGTAAATAGAGTTTAGTCCCAAAAGAAATTCATACACCCATTCTCTTTCCACAATTTTCTTGTAGCATGCCATATCTTCACTACAAGCCCATTGGCGTGGGTCATAGAGGTCCAGCTGTTGCTACAATTTTACTAACGTGGTGTAATAACTAGTGACTAATTTCTCACCTTGCTTAGTTTCCCTTAGAATTCCTTTGATCTGAAACAGAGCAGCAGTATTTTCTATAGTGGCATACGTCATTTTGGCATTCTCCCATATCTCTTTTGCAGAGGTTGCTAGGACAAATTGCTCACCAACTTTGAGAGTCATGGAATTAACCAACCAGCTCATTACCTGGCTCATATTTTGAGTCAGACACAGCTGGTGGCTCAGCTGTAAGATATTTCTCCTTCCCTCTCCCTCTTACGAACATAAGCATGCTGTGGGACCACTGTAAATAGTTGTTCCCATTCAGCCGATGGTTGGTTACCACCGACAGCTGCGTCTCAATGTTGTTCTGAGAAGAGGACGAGTTTCCTGTGCTGATAATGGTGTTCGGCGTTTCAAGGATCGATCCTGGTGGAGCGTTGCCTGACGGGCCAGTGGCAAAATTTCCCCCCGACTCAACATGCCACACTCCTATCGTCCCGAATGAAACCATCCTCCTCTGTGTTCAAAGCTTTGATACCATGAACAAATTTGAGGATAATCTCTATATGTTATTTCTCATAAATGATAGATATACGTATAGGGAAGATAAGCAATTGTTCTGCTATTCAATCCCTTGATTATTGCCTAGAAAGAAGTAAATAACATCCCATGAAAATAGGGACCAGAAATGGAAAGGATAAAACGATATTTTAGGAAATAAACTATTGAGCAAATAAGGAAACAAATAAAGTAATAAAATTGAAAATATTCTTCCAACACTAGGAGACTAGCGAAAGAAGAAAAAGACTTTCTAATCAATACAAAGGGAGGTAAAGGTACTCCATAATATGCGAAAGAGATCTGCTAGGAATAAGTATATACAAAGCTAAGGAAATCTTCATGACAATAAAGTTCAAATAACAGTTACAAGAGGAATATAGTAGCTTCAAGCATTTCATTTAGCAAACGTGGCAAGGGTAAGCAAGTGTCTAATTCCTTTACCCATTATAATCTCCCTTATCTAGTTGATAGTCCAATTTACCAAAAAATGAGGGTATTGGTTGAATATCTTGGTTCTGTGAATTGTTTCTATTGATTATAAGGGAAAGCACCTCAATTCAAAGGTCAAAGAGATAAGGAGAAGAGGATCTCCTTGTCTCAGCCTTTTATTCCTTTCAATTGTATTATTATCTCACTACTAAGAAGAATGTTGTATGATATTGTTGAGAAACATTGGCTTATCCATTTCATAAAGTTATTAAGGAATTTAAATGCATAGAGGATAGCAATAACAAACGCACATTACACCATATTGTAGGTTTTTTAAGGTCTATTTTCACCTTACATCTTCTAGAACCTGTATTACTATGGCAATCCCTCATTAGATTGCATTAGCTTTTACATTATATTATCCTCAATGCTTCTACTGGGATAATAACATTTTCGAAGGGGTTATATTAATTTGAAGCATAGAACTATGAAAAAAAGTGGAATTGGAGTCCCCTTCTTTGAGCCTAGAAACTTTAGCCTTTTGCTTAAGGAGGGATTGTTGGTTTTCTACAGATAGAGTATAATCCTTTAGTGTTTGATTTCCCTTTAACTTGAGGGAAGCATCACGAGGGAGGAAGTATGGTTGAGATTGAGCTTTAAGAAGGTTTTCCCTTGCTTTGGTGATCTCCAAAGTAGTGAATCCTACTAATTTGGAGTTTAGCAGTTTGTTCTTAGCTTTAATAGCTTTTAGCTTCCTAATAGTATTTGTAGAGGGAAAGCCATTGATGTTATAAGGCGATCATTACCTAATAGATCCTTCAAGGTCATTACAGGATGCCAAGAAATTATGAAACTTGAAAGGGTGTACCTCTTGTGTTTTAAGTTGAAAGCTCAATGGGATAGTGGTTTGAGACTGCAGGGTTATCAAAACAAGTCCAATAATGGGGGAAAGGATTAAGCCAGGAGGTGTTTGCCAGTGCTCTATCTAGTTTCTTTGCATAAGGAAATGATCATTTTATCTATTGCTCCAGGTAAAAAAATTGCCAATAAACATGAGATCATCTAGGGCAGAAGCATTAATGCAATGACTAAACTCCTTTATGCCTTGATTATATCTCCTAAGCTACTAAGGATGTTAAACAGTTCAAAGATTGCAATTAAGGGCTTGATACCATCTCAAGATCCTCATAACCTTTATTTAAATAGTAAGAATCAATTACATTAGGAAAATTGATCTTAGGAATAAACGGGAAATGATATAGGTCTGACTTTTTGATAGGGACCAGAAAAGAAGGAAAATAGAAGTAACTGAATAATAGAACTTTATTGATAAATTTGAGAGAAAGAATCTTAAACTCCCAAGTCAGTCCGTATGGAGAGAACTAAACTCCAAAACAAAGGAATTAATTTTCTCAAAACTTACCTACTTGCTCTAACTATCAAATATTTATAATGCTAGACTCCTAATCGCAATAAAAGATAGACTCCTAATCGTAATAAAAGATAAGACTCCTAATCACAATAAAAGATAGACTCCTAATCGTAATAAAAGATAAGATTCCTAATCGTAATAAAAGATAGACTTCTAATCGTAATAAAAGATAAAACTCCTAATTGTAATAAGACTCCTAATGTGTTGGAGGTGTCGTATCAGGAACAAACTCTAATAAGTGAACCAACTTCATTATTTTGAGGATATTGGTTAACCAAACTGGAGTATTGATCGACTACCAAGTCTTAGAATCTTAAATCACAATTTTTAATGATCAAACTAAAATGAAATAACATAGTAGAAATACAAATAAACTTAATAACCGCAACTTTGTACTAAATTAATTACAGAATCATAAGTTATCTAAGATATAAAATAGGTTCAAAGATTTAATTAATACTTCTGGTTAATTTCTTGTAACTGAGAAACATGTTATTCAATATTAATATACTGACGATCCCATAGACCAAATTAATTACAGAATCTTAAGTTGGCGATTACATAAGATATAAAATAAGCTCAAAGATTTAACAAACACTTTTGAATAGTTTCCCTAACATCGCTATTACAAGTAAAATAAAGCACAAGTACACAAGCTTTAACCATGTAAAAATCCTTTACACAATCTTTAACCATGTAAAAATTCTTTACACAAGCTTTAACCATGTAAAAATCCTTCACACAAGCTTTTAACCATGTAAAAATCCTTTACACAAGCTTTAAGCAATCGATAAGAAGAATGAACGCAACGTTTTGAAGCATCTGACAAAATCAATACAGCCTTTCAAGCCAAACCAAATTCCCGAGCATTCAGTTCAAATACTCTGGACCAAAATTAGGCTTTCACAACCTCTGACAAAATGGCAAATCTAAAATTCAAGCATGTCTAAACCCGGAGATTGCAGTATACAATGTGTACAAGGAATTGCTGGCAAATTAAAAGATTATGAATCACAAAAAATGGCATTTTGTAACCATAATGATTAAAGATGAATCCTGACATAAATTAATCAGGATTTAACATGCACATCCACCTCTTTGTTCATTTTCCGGGACAGCATCTGGGATTCCCTGGAAGTATCTGGGTGAATATAAACAGTAAGGATCAAAATGATTTTCTAGCCCGGCATCACTCTGAGGTTTGATAATGAAATCAATACAAAGAAATAAGCATAAGTCTAAAAGAACATGCCACAAACTAAAGAACTAGTACAGAAAGGTAGCAAAAAGGGACCAAGATAAAACATTTCGAACATTATAGTTCAGGCACTTTGAAGAAATGAGAAGACCATGTTCAACTTTGTTTTTTCTCAGCTGATGATAAAAAGAACTTCCTATATGGCCTATCAAAATCCAATCAGAAAATAAAGATTGAAGCAAACTCATCATGATGCTACTTGGAAGAAGCAAATGTACATTAGGAAAATTTTGAATTATGACTGCATAAAGCACCAAAAAGAAAGAAACAGAATTTTGATACCAAGACACTAAATTTTCCATCGAAGATTACAGTTCTAACCCAAAAGAATAATATAGATAACAAAAGTCAACTGATAAAGCAAATACAGTCAGTCTGGAACATTAGATGCAACGTTCAGAGGAAATCCTGTCATCCCCTTAAAAACATCTCCCACTTTTCCCTTCCAGTTCCCAACACCAAATTTCAAGGTTTGTTTCCCAGGGAAGATCAGATTATGTATATCAGCTGAATAAGTTTTTATGCTTTTAAACAATCTCCTTAGACATGATTTTGGAGATTGCGTACAGCACAGCACAAACTCAACCTTTGACAATTCTAGTTAGATCATTATGTATTTCATGGCTGAGGAGAAAGGAAGTTATTCTTATAGTTGTTTATGCAGATAACATTGTACTTGCGAGGGATGATCCAGTCTGTATTTTTCAGTTGAAAGACTACCTAGAGTAGCAATTTCAACCCATGAATCTCAGTCCCTTGCAATGTCGCACTAAAGTAACATGATCCAAGTGGACATTTACCTCTATTAAAGGAAATTTACTCTAAACTTGATATATTTACCTCTCTTACAAGGAGACTAGATTCTTGAGATATAAACCTGTTAACACTATCATAAATCTCAACGTTAGACTCATACATAATTAGAGGAAGCCGAGATTGGTTAAAAGATTCTTGTATCTCACTATCATGAGACCTCATACATTGCTGACATCACCTTGCCTATTAGGGTAATAAATCATTTCATGTCTTCTTCTTATGTTGAGTGTCAAGAAGCAGTACTTCACATCAGACAGTACGTTAAAGGAGTTAATGGGTAACAGCAGAGTTAATGGGTAACAGCCTCCTATATCATAAACATGAACATACTAATATGAAGATAGAAATTATGTTGACTAACAAGGTGATAGGCATTCCAATTCAAGTTATTGTGTATTTTGAAGACGAAACTTAGTATCATGGAAAAGTAAGAATTGGAATACGGTAGATCGTTTCAATTTAGAGGTTAAGTATAAAGTCATATTTGTTGCAAGATTTTGAGATACTATTGCTGTATCATCTTTAGGGAGGGATAGGAAACTACCCAATTAGACCTGCTCCATTGAAACCTATGAAATTAATATATGATAATCAAACACCATTGCACATTATCTCTGACTCAATTATCACGAGTTAAAAAAAAACATTTAGGGGTAGACTAATCCAATGCAAATCCAATAGAAATTCGAAAAATATTTGACGGGAAAATTATTTTTAATGATCTCTTAAGGAATGAAAAACTGAAGAACATAAAAAACAGAAAACATGGCAACATCTAAATTTGTAGGGTGCCTAAAAAATATGTTCTAAACACGATCATAAATTCCATTTTAGCACCATTAAGTTCTGCCACTAAAAGTGTTACAGTGAAATACACAATTATACATTTTTAACAAGCTGCAATATATAGTGTTACAAAATAAAAGGTTGAAATATATTTAATAAATTGCTAAAAAGTCAAGACATTCGAAATAATTAACCCTATATTATATCTTTGTAGTGATTAGGATTTATCCTAATATACTTGCACTTTTTACAGAACAAATAAAAGAAAAAGATCAAAGAAGAGATAAAAGTAAATTTATTAAGACTATTACTAATCTTTCAAACCTCTTTATTACCTCAAAAGTAAATGAGAATTGCAATATTAGGACTGTTTTAATCTTATTATGATGACAAATAAACACAAATAAGAACGCTTTCTCCTTTCTCCCAGCCATTAAAATAAACAATATCAAGAAGGACAAGAGTTGCAACCTTTTCACATAACAAGAATGCAACATTGGAGCAAAAAAGAAAAGAGGGCCAACAACAACCTACAGTCATGGAGAAATGGGAACCAAAACTAGATCAAGGGTCATATGATAAGAAACCTTTACGTAAAAATTCTAGAATGGAAGTCAAAGAATCCTGATTTCGAGCCAAGAAGAGGTGCTCAACATAAGCTCACTATAAAAGGTGCAGGCGTCCTTATTCACTTGCTGCACCTCCAAATTTAGGAAGCAAGAAGCATTTTCATGATCTTGTAAGCCATTATGGATGTTGTTAATAATGTGCTATATATAAGTCCAAGCATTGACTAAACGTACAAGATTCACATGTGGCCACGTAGGATCACTGTTTGGTCTTCCATCCATGTCTAATTTTTAAAGTTTGGGCACCCACAGCCATAAAATGCAAGGAAGAAGGAAAAGGTGATGGAAATGATCCAAAAAGAAAAATGTAGGTCTTACCATCCAAATTTAATAAAAGATGAATGAGGCAATGGAAGATACAATTAAGTTGAAAGGAGGGAACATAGAATGTCAGTCAAACAAAATATCCCTTTTAGAGAGAGAAACAGAAACTATTAGTCACTGCATACACATCACTGAAATGCAACTTAGTGAACACCAATACAAGCTATTTTCTGTTACAATGTGGGTCTAATTGTCGACAAGTTTAAGCTGAAATTAAAACGAATATCTGGCTTTCATGCTTAAACTTAGTGACATTAAGATTCACATTGTAACACAAAGTAGCTTCTATTGGTGTTCACTAAGTTGCACTTTAGTGATGTGTATGCCTGTTTCTCTCTATAAAGGGGATATTTTGTTTTAATATCTGGGTAAATGAGATACTGTTCATCAATTTGGTTCCATTCTAAAAGCCTGTCCCCCCAAATTTTTAGGTGATTCCTTTTAATGTTTCTATCCTAATTTCTGGTTTCTTGCATAAACTATTGCAGTATCCCTATATTTATACATAATGTCTATAAAACAGTACATTGCACAGTACAATGTGATAGAACAACCTATCCTGATTGCATTTATCGAATTCTAGACACCGCAAGAATAACATATTAGTTACAGGCAAAATCAGCATGATATAGACTTACATGTCCTGCTCGTGCTCATTGGCTAGGGCAGCTTTGGCAATACAAAGGAATGCAGGATCAACATTGTAATCTTCTTTTGCTGATGTTTCAAAGTAAGGTATGTTTCCTTTTGAAGCACACCAGTCCTTGGCTTTCTTCTCAGATACCTGTACGGCCATAGATTAGAGCACAGTGAAAAGAAAGAAGATAATGTAGAGAGCATCAAACATATGTTCTTACCACTCGGCTATTCCCACCATCTATATCAATCTTGTTTCCAAGCAATATAAATGGAAATGTCTTTGGGTCGTGTGGATTTGCCTGTAATAAATGAAATGCAGATCATGTTAAAACTTGGTATAACTCATGAAATCAGAAAATGTCTCGAGTCATACTTAACAAACTGGAAAAGTTAAACATGAAAAGAGCAAGGAAAAAATTGTCTAATATAAGTAAAATGTGTGTTTTGGGCTGGAGTCAAATTTCATCAGCTAATCCTAGAAACCTTCAGTTTTCTGATGGTTAAGACTTTAGAAGACTCGATGAGCAGTCTTCACAGAAATTGCGCACTTAGTTAGAAAGAAATGCCTCAATTTTCAAGGTTGCCTTTATTTTTAATAATTGTTGGGTCTGGAAATTGTTCAGTGTCAATAGAGTGCTCAGTTCCATTAACTTTCATTCTTTCCTTTTGGTGATTGTCAATGTAAAGGACACTTACTCGCCCTTTCCCACCAAAACCATACTCCTTTAGTCAATTTGATCAAATTCTCACATCTGTATTGCATTAAACAGCTTGTAAAAAACAGGATTTCCAAAATATGAATGTCTTTAATGAAAACAAATCCATCTATGAAACTCCAAATGCTTGGATCATCACAGAAGCATGATAGCTGAAACCAACAACTTGTGCCATGACAAGATTTCGAGACTATAAAAATTGAACATTCAAGCGATCTGCAAACAATTCAAGGCCAAACTAAGGAGAAGAGTGTTTATATGAACTTCAAATAAAAAAGACGTCATCAAATCTAAAAACAGGCCTCCATCCAACAAAACCAATTGGAATTAGTTAAAGAGATAACACTTAAATAAGCACATATTATTCAACTTTTTGGGCCATCAATCCAGAGAAGCTCCTATGACAAAAGTTGAAAATAATAAGGTTACGACTGCTCCTATGACAAAAGTTGACAATAATAAGGTTACAACCGCCAAAAGTCGAAATGAAACAAAGTTGAAACCTTGCACAAACAAACCAAAACAAGTATAGAACTTGAGACATGTAATCATTCATAGCCTTTATCTACACATCCATCATGTAGATAAGTTTGTATATGTAACCACTCCAAGATTAAACCATGAAAATTTACTTCAACAAAGTTAAAATCTTCCTGCATGCAATCCTCAATGCTACTGACTACACCAAAGAATCTCTGTCAATGGCCATACAGCTCAGAATGTAAATTCTTAGAAATATACATCACTATAGACAAATAAAAAAGGAATGTTTAATTTAAAACTAGGATCTATGTGGCAACTATCATTTCCCAAGAAATCAATTCCAGACCAAAAGCAGACTTCGATGAATTGAAACCACCATCCACAAAATATAGAGCACATCTCCAAATTGATCACTGTTACTGTGTCTAGTGGTGCAAGTCTTTGAAATTAAAAGCGGGTGAAAAGCAAAAGAAATAAAAGATGATAGCAAAAGGCCATTGTGTCTTTATAATGCTCAACGCTGAAGTGAATGGTATTACAATTTGAGTTGGAATTACTTGAATCGAGCTAAAGGTTCATAGTGATAACCTTTACACTGGAAAAAGGAAAGGATGAAAAGAACCTGTTTAAGAAACTCCTCGTGCCAGTTGTCAAGAGTATCAAATGATCTCATGACATTAACGTCATAAACTAGAACGCAGCAATCTGCTCCCCTATAGAACGCAACTCCAAGACTCTGAAACCTTTCTTGCCCAGCAGTGTCCCATATCTAAAGCACAGTAAATGTTTGTATTCTTACAAGCATGTTCAAAACGAAAGAGATTTTACATAAAAGAGAAAATCCATTGAAGTAAAAGAAGAGCCCCACTTGGAGAGTGACAAGCCTGTCATCAATTTGAAGTTCTTTGGTCACAAAATCAGCGCCAATCGTGGCTTTGTACTGCTGACTAAACTTGTTGTGCACATATCTAGTTGAGACAAGTTAAGTAAAAACAGAAACCTAATTCCTCTTTAAAAGACAGAAAAAAGATAACCAAAACAATCCCCACACCCTTCATTCAGGCAGCGAAGAAGAATGACATATGATCCGTAACCGCAGAAACTAAAAGCACAATTTAGATCTAAATTAACACGAATCTCGCAACTAAAAAGAATGATACCGGATTTTGATCTAATGCAGAACGTAGAAATGATGATCGCATATTAGGAAGGATACTGATTCATCAAAGAAGTCTTGCCGACCCTGATATTGACAGAAACCGATATCAGACATGTCTTTGTTAATGAAAAAAAAAAGAGCGAAAGAAACCCTAAAAAGGGAATGGAGGACGCACCCACTGTCACCGAGGACGATGACCTTCAGCAAGGTTCGCCTACGCACTAACATTGCGTTTTTGTTTCTAAACAGGCGTCTAGAAGTGAAATAGTACTTCTAATTTCCACTACTTCTTCGGGATTATAGAAAATGAGAAGAATAAGAGTTTGGATTTTAATAGTGAGCTAATATCAGAGGATTGGGATTGGGATAAGGATAATTGCTGGTAATCATTAAATTTAATTTGATTGTACTTGTTCGAATGTTTGATTCTTGTTTGTTTAAAGTTTTGCCGTTGGGGGAGAGAGAGAGATGCGATCATGTATTGTATTTGTAGTTGAGTTTCGTTCCGATGAATCCGAGACAGAAGGAGATTAAACGGAGCGCCAAATTATGATACTGAGACAGAAGAACAGCGTGCCCTTGGATTGGAAGTCGAATTAATTTAAACTAAACTACCGGGCCGGAGCCGGACACATGGACAAAAATAAAAGACAATCAAAATAATCAGATGTTAAATCCGATCCGAGGTTCTTCCACCCCAATCATACTTAATTTGAATCATGTTAAATGATTTTATCTATACATAAATTACAAGTGTTACAGTTCCCACTGTCTTGTGGACTGGCGCACAAATTGAATCCATGTGAAATTAACACAAACTACCATTTTCATAAAATATAAATACAATAAATTATGGAATCCATTCAGTATCATTGCCGGCTTTTTAGAGTCTCCAATTTCTATTATTTGGATACGATCATTTATTAGTAGTTAGTAGCCAATAACTTAATTTTAACTCATGTCTAATGGACATAATTCAATATAAACAATCAATCTCTATATCTGAATTTTTTGTGAGCATGAATTTTCAATCTTACATTAATACAAAGTACGCGGACACACACACACACATATCTAATAGTATATCTATTGTGTGTATGTGTGTGTGTCCACACCCGTTGTGTTAATATAAATATTTTAATTTGACAATAAGACAATTTATTAATCAAAACTAATTTTCATCGCTACTTGTAAATAGTAAAGAATTATTTAAATTATGATGTTGTCTGATTAATATTAGTACGTAATTTTTACGTGAAAGGTTTTCAGCAAAGGCACTAATTAATAATATATTCAAAATTAAGGTTAATTAATATGAAATTGTGCTACAACTCCTCCTCAAGTAAAGCTCGTGTTAATTAAAATTCAATATCTTTATTTAATTTTTACACAAAAGTTTTTCCAATATAGGCATTATTTAATATCTCACTCAAAATTAGGGTTAATAATATAAAAAAGATATTATAGGTCCTCCTCAAAGTGAAGTCTATTTTAATTAAAGGGATAATTAATCCTAAAGTGTCTATTCTTTTGAGATTTTTTCAATTCAGAACTCAAGCTTTTCAATTGAGTAATTAACCTTTTAAAACCTTTACAATTTAGTTTGAAAGGCTATTTTTAATAATGTGACTTGTCTACTAAAGGCTACATAGTGTCCATCTATTAGGCACATCAGCAAAAACTAACGTTTTAAATTAAATTGTTAAGGTTTTAAAAAGTTGGTCACTCAACTGAAAAATTTTAAAATTTGAGTACTAAATTGAAAAAAATCTTAAAAGGTTAAGTACTTTTAAATATGTTATCCCTTAATTAATAGAAGTTTGGGTTGTTTGCACGATAGGTCTAAACATATTGGTATAAGATATCATTGGATATATACATGATATTGTGGATTATAATTTCTTAAACTTGAAAAAATGCAAACAAATGATAATGGTTTAGACATGACGACGAAGTCTCTGCTAAGTAGAAAGTTTGATGATTTGTCATTTGATTGTTGATTTGGCGAAGGCCTCCACTTAAGTCAAAGAGGGAGTTTACCAGTCCATTTTAATTAAAAGAAGATTAGGTTGTGTGTATTTTGCATGGAGAAATGTAACCTTTATGAAGAATGTTTTTTAGATTTTTGGTATGTGGTGAATGGTGTAATCATCCATGTTCCTCACTCTTCTTTCCTCTTCGGTTCATGCATGTGTGTGAGGTTTGGGAGACTAATTTCTTCTTCTCACTCGGCCTAAAGTTGTAATTGGTGTAGTTGGTGAGTTCACTTCCCTTTCACAAGCCTTTGGTCCCTTTCTATTTATGGTCTTGATGTAAATTTTCTTTTCTTCTTTATGAGTTTCTGCTACCATTTTCTCCTTTGCCATGAGAAAGAAGCTTTTGGGGAAGCTGTTAAGGTTGACAATGTAGAATTGTCGAGGTACTAAAAAGGGTCAGTTATGGTATTAGGAAGGAATTGGCGTGGTATATATATATGAAACAAAATCTTTATGTTATATATGAATTTTGATATATACATTATTTGATTACCACTCTTGTTGTGGAAAATGATTTTCCGTTGTTTATTTGATTCATTTTCAAAGGTATATATACAAGTTGTGAGCAATAACAAACCGAATAAAAAGGGCCTAGAAAATAGCTAGCTACAGGCTGTACAATTGACCAAATTAACTACCAAGACTAATTACATAATTGAGCTAATTAATCAATATAATAACTGCTAATAACGTTCGATCCGGGACTCGTACTAAGGCTTATGTTATGTGTTATACGTAGTATCAGAGCAGTTACGTGATCGGGTGGTTAAAAACAAAGATTTTTCAGTTTTTCCCCACAAGGTTCTTAGAGAATAAAGTTTCATTTTTTGTTTTTTCTTACTTATTGTTGCTTAAAAGCTGTATACATGTGTTTAGCTTTGAAAAAGGGTTAAAAATGTGTCTCGGAGCCTGAAAAATTAACCCAAAACTCACCGAAAATCACCTCGACAGTCGGAGACGACGGAGATGTGCTCGACACGTGCACATTGCATACTACAATCAACTTTGCTGGCACGTCCATCACATGCACGCCAACCGATGGGAGACCTGTGTGACGCGTGCCACACGCAAACAGTAACCTTTCAGATGCAGTGCGTTGCACGCGACATACAGGTGCTCGACAAGTGGCCATTTAGGGGACAAACACATCTCGCACATGTGATGCACGTGCCACTGTCAATGGGCGCATGGGTGCGCATCTGGTGTACCCCAAAAAATTCAAATTATTAACAGCTTACGTACGGGTGGGGGTGGGAAGGAAAACAAAGTTAAATGGTGGGAGAAGACCTACCCCTTCCGATGCACCACCACCGTTCCACGACACTGACGACAACGGACGACGACACACCGAAGGAGAAGACACAAACGCAGCAGGGAGGAGAAGAACAGAGAAGGAGAGCCGACCATGCAGGAGGGGGTGATTCGGGAGGCTTATAACGTTATCAAAACGACATCATTTGGTGTTAAACCAAATGACATCGTTTTCTTCAACTTAATAACGTTCAACCACGAGCAGACAACGATGTATAGGTAACACAAAATGACGTCGTTTTCTTCAACTTAATAACGTTCAACCACGAGCAGACAACGACGTATAGGTTTTTCAGTTTACCGACGGGAATTTTCGTCGTTAAATTCCATTGATAATATCAAACTACGTTAACCCGCCATCATTTCCCGTGCTTCTTTTCAGTCGGTATTATTCCTGTCGCTAAATTATATTTTCAGGTCAATATTTTCGACGAACATGTTAATTCTGTCGGTAATTTGTGACGGTGTGTTTTCCGTTGTTATTTTTCCATCCGCAATTCCTATTCTTCTTGTAGTGAAGGACTATGGTTTAGAATCCAATAGCTTTGCAATCACTACAGTATGGATGATGATTGGGAACAAATTGTGCTTTGGGCACGAAAAGACGTCTCTTAGAAAAAGAAGATCACAAAATATTACAGATAACAATTAGTGCTGGAGTATATGTTATCTAGAAAAAGAGAGAGAATTTTCAACAACAAAAGCATAAACGAGATGAACTTCCATCATAACACAATGGATTATGTAAGTGAGTTCTTCTAGGCAAGAATAAATATCAGCCAAGCATCAGCTACCATGTAAAGGAAAACGAGAACAAGAAGACGATACTGCAACTTCTTCTAATTTGTTAGAAAAATATAGCCTCAGTGAACGGATGCTGCATTAGTATCCCTAATCCAGTGATGACAGATTCCTAAGTTTAAAGAAAGTAAAGGATTGCTCCAAGGGAATGGTTGCCAAATCGTTGGTGTAATAATCTTCCAAATCTTAGCAGAATGCAGAAGATGTTCCTAAGTTCCAGTTTACTCTCGTCCTAATATGTGATGTTATTGGGTAAAATTGAAAGAGCTTCTCTTATCGAAGATGAGTTTTTTTTACTGATATCCGTCTCCTGCATGTGTCTTTGTCTAGAATAAGAAATTGTTGGTACTTGTTTATTCAGATGTATTTCCAACAACTTTTTTACTTTTTTATTAATTAATTTAAACCTTGTTACTCATTTTGGAGATCATTCAATATATTTCTTTTAATTTTTGAAAAAAATTACATGGAAAGCCTGGGATTATTATGTGACAAACACTCGATATTTCTTAGTATTTTTTGACAAGAAATCTATAAATTATAATAAATTAAGTTGTATCTCTTTTCAGCCTGCCATCCTTAGTTAAACCAACAAAATGGAGGTTCGTAATCAAATGTTGAAGACATAATAAGATGTATGACCAGAGATCCACCGCAAAATTGGTACAAATAGTTGACTTTAGCTTAATGATGGATGATACAACATCACCTTTCAATCTTCCATCAACACCACACCGTTTGAAATTCTATATAATTTCCCACTTCTAGGACACGCCCTTATTTTACTGGGGATTCAAAAGGGATACATGTTGATGAAGCCTTTAAGAGCGTACAAGTAGTTTTACAGGTGGCTGAGTTCTACTTGGGATGAGCATAAAAGATAATGAAGGTGTAAGCTGATAAAAGAATAACTGATCGTGTGGGAGACAGATAATTGAAGCTGCAGTCATGTAGACAAATGTACCCAATCGAAAAGCTCTCTCCTCAATTCCATGGACCTTATAAAATGTTGAACAAAATTGGCCAAGTGGCATATAAGCTAGAGCTTCCTCAACGGTATCTCATCCACGACTTTTCTTATATACCACTACTTACACCCCGTTTGGTTACTGTCACCGGGGTAGGGGACGGATGACAGGACATAATAATCCTGTCCTTCGTAAGTGTTTGGTTCTCTGACTCCTTGT
>JAOTBA010000205.1:38265585-38288162 GCA_025629845.1 Erythroxylum squamatum
TTCATCTCACAAATGTATATTCAAAATCAAATAAACAAAGTGATCGAAGAAGCCTAATCGTCATGAAATTCTAACCTCAATATCATACACATTCTTATGATCGATCACATAACTCATCACCTTAATCAAACAATTAATTAGGTTCTTCATTATAAATCATGAAAAATACATTCACATCATTTTCACATTCTCACTAATTCAATTCTATCCATTTAATCTCTTTGCAAATTCTCATGCATATCACTTATACACATACACCCATGTAAGATCCTAATACTGGGCTCTGATACCATAAATGTTGGGACTCAATTTTAGAACCGGACCCCAACCGGTAAAATGGAAAATAGAAACAAAAAGCGAAACAAAAGAACGGATCCTAAACCCGAAAGTGGGCTAAAACACAATGCGAAACAAATCGAACCAAAAACAGCGTGCGGAAAACCAAAAGAAATCAAATTCTTAATGAGCCATAGAACTGCTCAAACTAAACCAGGACTCTTATACTTTTTCTCAAATCATACAACGGAAACAAATCAAAAGCAGCGTCGAAAGGCGGATGAAAGCGAAAGAACAGAAATCGCAGCGCGAAAATGGGCCAAAAGCAAACGAAAAACAAATCTGATCAAAAAGCATGCGGAAATGAAAGGAAATTGAATTCTTAAGGAGCCATAGAAAATCGAAAGGCTCGGAAATCATAAAGTGGAACAAAATAAAAAGTGAAATCTAAGGAACGGATTCACAAAATTTTGACATCTGAAACGAGTACCTTAGAACAACATCGCGTTGGAAACCATACGACACACTTGATCTAAACTAATCCAAATCGGTATATTTTTTTTATAAAAAAAACAATGCTTCAAAATCAAGTAAGTCGGAGGTCAAACGAAGAAGTTAGAAGCTAAGAAGTGGAAAGAGGTTTAATTTAAAAAAAATAGCTAAACGCTTTAGATGCATTTTGGAGCAAAATCACTATTTATGTGACCCTTCTTTGTAAATTGACTTTTTGGAGACTTTGATGTATTAGGGCCAAAATGCCCTCTAAAGCTTTGTAACAAGGCATCACTCCTAGTTATGTGACGAGGCATCACTCCTAGTTATTGTTACTTTTGAAGCTTTCTTTTGTTTTCACATTTCTTCTTTTATTACCATGTCCTAATTCGGTCATTAAGGAGATCCAAATCTCCCATTTACAATCAGCCTTAACATGCAGTCATGAGTTGTACCTTTCCCGACTCAAAACCTTATAACTAATTCATTTCTCACCCAATTAAGGTGATTCAAAGCTTCATTTTCAATAGACTCATATGGTTATCACATATCCAAAGACGACTCAAAAATGATGCAAATTAGATTTATTGTGATTTTTACAAACCTGTCCTGTTTCTATTCTCTTCTGTGTCACTAAGGTTAGTAATACCCTTCACTTATTCGGCCATATCTAACAGAATACTCATCCAATTCAAATTATATAGAGCTTAGATGACATATGTTTGAGCATTTCGTAAGAAGAACTCATCATCCAATTCTAACTCTAAAGTCTTTAAACAATTAACTTTCATTTCTCGTTTCAACCTCGCTAGTATTCTGAACCAGTACAAATTAGGGGCCTATTACACTTATTCGGCTCACCCTAAAATCGTGGAAACATTCAGGAAGATAGTAGACATCTGGATCTACAACTTCTATGTTTTGAGTTTCTCCAGATTCACACATTAAACAGCTCAAAAAAAATGTACAAATAGAGTTACGAATCTGTCTCCATGACAGCTTAACCTTCAAAACCCTAGGTTTTGATTTAACCTCCCAAATCACCATAAAAACGAAATCTCTTCATATTTAAGTGTCATTAGACATCAAAAAACAAAGATCCATCATCCAAAACATCAAGCTCATACATTCCATCAAATGGGTTTCATAAAAGAAGAGAAAAACCAAGCTTTAATCTATAGATCCAAGCATTGGAGTGGAGACTTACCTTTTTATACCACCCAAATGGCTTGAATCTCCTTCCTCTTCTTGTTACTAAATTTGAAAAAGCTTGGAGGGAGCTTCCATGGAGGTGTTGTCGTGAATGAGGGAGAAAGAAGAAGACAAAGTGTTTTGTCTTATGTGCATTTGGCTTCTTATATAAGCCTCTTTTCCACTTAATTACAAAATTGCCACTCTTAAACTGGTTCTTTACAAATCCACTGGTACACTTTCCTGTGAGCACCGAAAATGTCATACATCATTAATTCGATGTCACAAAACTTATTATTCACTGCTCTGGTTTTAATGACATCAATCTCAAATACTGATTTATTTCGGTGTACCGGGTAAATTAGATACCGGGTATTACACTTTTACTAAGTTATTGTCTCAAAAGAGACATGATCGTCATATGGATGGATATGGTATTAGATTCATAGGGGATTGACTTTAGTGTAAGTGAGAGATTGTTAGTTTATGTGCTTGCAGCCAATCAATTAGATGCAGATCAATGTACGACATTATTTTGAATTAATGAAAAGGATTTATTTATCTTTATGTATTAATTTAATTAATATTTTATGTTTTAATACTAAAGATAAAATCCTTAGAATAATTACTGTGTAATTGAAATTACGATGAGATCATAATTATGAAATTCAATTTACACTTATGTGTTATTTCTAAATGTTCCTAGTTGTAGTTCCATCAAGGCTGGATATTGTTGAAACGGTAAAACTAGCACACATGATGTTTCTTTCTTATTAAGAAAGTGATTGATATCATAAATTAAAGTATATAAATACTTAAACTAATGTGTGGGTAATTATTAGAGAATAAGTCACTGAACTGACCCGATTATGAGAATTTCGGATGGAATATTACTTAGGTTTCTATGAATTATCTCATAATGATGGTTATATAATTGATCCTCAGGCTTAAGGCTACCAAATCATTTAATGTGGGAATTACTGTGTGTTTGATGCTACTTATGAATCGTCCTAGGATAATTCAGTTGGTAGTAATTAGATATAATATGAACCACATGTAGATAGTTGAGGAAGTCAATATAGGATTTTTCAATTTAAAGTAATTAGAGAGAATGTTCTACTGTTCTTGATTAGTAATGATTTGTAGAATTCTCTGACCAGAGTGAATTGATATTTGAAAAGGAGTTTTCAACTCTCAATTATAAATCAATTATCAATTAGCAAGAACGAATATAATTGAATGATAATAGTAGACAATGTATCCATACTCTGTCTAATTAGAATATTGAATGGAGAAAAGATTAAATTATACATTATAGTCATGCATGGACAGGTTAAGTCAATCACTTTGATATTCCTGATATTTGGATAATCATAACATGTTACTAGACGTCAGTCATAATTTATGATTATGAATTTTTTAATTGGAGAATTGAAGATAAATTAAAAGAAGTTTTAATTTATCCAATTCTAATTGTGAATTAGAATTATAATTTATAATCATTGTCAATTTATTAGGAACCTAATGGGTCACACATCAAAGAGAATTTGTGAAAGAAAAATCAATTTAATTAAGTTGGACTTAATTATAAAGTTTGAGAAACTTTGATGATCAAATATGAGAAATTTGATTTTATTAAAATTAAATTAATTAGAATTAGATTATAATTATAATTAGAATTATAATTATAATTAAGGAGATTTAATTTTAATAAAAGACTCTTATGATTTTTTCTATTTAAAGGGAAAAGCTTTTTAGAAGCTAGCACTTTCTCTTTTTTCTCTCAAATCAGTTTGAGAATTGCTATGTGAATATCATCAGAGATTGGACAATTGAACAGCTCGTGATTGATCAATCGGAAAAAGTTTCAAAGATTTTTTAATAGGAAAGCGAACAAGAAAGATTTCTAAATTATTTTATATTTTTATTCAAATTTATTCAATCATGAGAATTCGCTCGGAATTTGTGAAATTTTTTATTTTTTGCTACGCCTGTAATTCGATCACGGTTGAATTCTAACATCAGCTTCAGTTGACAATTATCCGGTGATCGTGTTAGATAGAAGGTTAGTAAGGAGGCACAATCGTCTTACAACTTAGGTTATTGTTCAACGATCCATCTCACTCAACTGTAAGAGAGGCGACTTGAGAATAATTTTATGATCTATGATAAAGGTTTCTAGAGAAAAAGAAAAGCAACAGGCCATGATGTTTGTACTTTGTAGTTACAATGTGAATATGAGGTCTTTACAACCCTGAGAACATTCCTAAGGCATCATTCAAGGTGTACAAGGACTAGGTCCCATCATCTCATGAAATGAGCCAAACAAATGTACTCTTCTGTCTTTGATGTTTTGTCCAGACACAAGAACAGTAAGGCAATGTTATGCCTTAACTTTTCTTTTTTATTACCCATTGTACTGTTCTGTTTGTTTGCACTTGACATGGTATCTACCGCTTCAATCAACTATTTAATGTATGTAGGTTAAAAGATTCACACGTCTATTCCCTACATCCATAGAGGCTTCTTTCTTTTTACATTTGTCAAACCGGGGCTGCGTACACTTAAAGGATATGAAATTTCGATGCATGGTAATAAATGAAGAAGCTTCCTATTGACTTGTAAAAGCCGGTCCGATGTTTTTATATTGTTATGGTAAGAAAGATCATAAATAGTTACACAAACACTAAAAAGGCGGAGGTGATGGACTCCTGTCCTGGCCGGAAGGAAATGGCCTGGAATTCATGCAGCCTCTTTAAACAAAGGTCATACCTCTTATTATATATAAAGTTATTTTTAGATTGAAGAGTTTTCCATTGGTCTCTTGAGTTAAACTTATTAGGTACACTTAAAATTTATCTCAAAATCTATTATTTATTAAAAATAGTAATAACTGCTGATTGTTAACGGTTGAAAATGATTGCATTGCATTTAATTTATAGCTGGCATCAAATAATTTTAAATCTTTTGTTGATGTTGATGAAATTGCCTAGTCATAGGCTCTCTGGCCCGTTGTTTCACGTTACTTACGCGTCTTCAGTTATTTGGGCACTCTGTGGGTAGGTGACTGTCATTTACACATCGGCCTTCAAATGCTTATAATTAATTCCTTACCATAAAAGTAAAGGACCAATTCATTTGACCAGCTTGTTTAAAGGACCGCTTCATTTTACCATCTTGTTTTGGTAAGATGGTCAAATGAAGTGGTCCTTTACTTTTATGGTAAGGAATTAATATATATATAAGAATGCTATTGAAAAAAAAGAATCTTGCAATGAGTTTAGTTGAGCTAGGCTCGTTCAGGCTCAAATTTGACTCGAAAATTTATGTTCAAGATCAGCCTTAACTTGAAGCCTAATCAAACTAAGTCGGGCCTATTAATTTTGGACCAACCTGAGCTAGGGATAAACTATCATCTCTAATTGAGTCCAAAAGAGAAATTTTACTTAATGCTTTAGATTGTTTAGAAACCTTTAAATTGAATTTATTAACGAATTGGGTTCAATTATATTAATGAGATTGAATTGAATTCAATTTACATTATTTGGAATAAACTCAGTAATATTATAAATGAATTCAATTACACTGTTTGGAATGAGAATGAATATTATTATTATAATTATAATGGTTGGTTAAGAGGAAGGAATGATTACTATTACCATTAACAGTAGTTGATTTATAAAAAATATTGAGAAATAAAATTTTATTATATTTTAATTAATTAATTAATTAATCATATTTTAATTACTTATATTGTAAGTAATCAATTCCAATATATTGATTAATTAAACTATTGTAATTAATTTTAATCAATTATATTATAATTAATTAATTAATTATTATTATTTTATAATTAATTAATTATTTATTTTATTAATTAATTACAATAATTTAATTAATGAATGAATTATATTTTAATTAATTATTAATAATATTTTAATAATTAATAGTCTTTGGAATCTAATTAAGTGAAGTACAAGAGAGTGAGAAGTGAAGTAGTCCAAAGAATGAAAGAGTAAAAGAGCAAGACGCTACCTTTGAATGGCACAGAGTGATTCTTGATAAGAAATACAGGGCAAAGAATTATACTCAATAAAAACCCACAGTGGATATATAAACTTTGATGAATGTCTGGTTATAAACTCACAGCAAACAACAGTTTTTTATTCAAAGATGTCTTCCTCAAGCTTCAATGTAATTGAATTCTTATACTTGGAGGAGTGAACTCAATTTATAAAGGATATGGGTTTCAATTACATACATGAATTAAACCCATCTATTTTTTGTATTTCCAAACATGCAATTCACACCTTTCCAAACACCCTCTTAGTTAAGTCCAACAAATTGAAATCAAAATGGCTATTAAATTTTTATAAATTAATTACAGATTAAAACTAAGTCTAGCCTACAAATAAAGAGTAATTTTTATTCAACATTGACGTCGAGTATAATAGTTGATAGGATAAAAAATTAATCACTAATTATTGTTAACAGTAAAAAGTAAACAATTAATTTTTATATATTTAAAAATATAAATTTAATTATCTTATTTATTAGTAATATTAGATAATAAAATATAATTTATTTTCCTAAAACTATTAAATGTATCATTATCTACTAATATAATATGATAAATGATATTCACTAATTACTAATAAAATGAATTAACATCACATGTTAAATATTAACAAGAGTTTATTTTATACTTTTAGAAATAGCAAAATTTTCTTAAGAGATTTTTAAAAAATAAGATTTTTTAGTGAAATTTGTAAAACTACAAGGAAGGCAAGATTATTCTCTTCTAATACCTCATATTTTAAATTATTTAAAAACTTAAATTTATGAAAATTTTTCTTAACATAAATGTACTAAGCCAATAAATTTGTCTACAATTAGTTCAAGACAGTTTTGACCTTATGAATTCTAAAATGATAAAGAGATAAAAAGGGAGTGAAAGTAATCCCTCTTTAAGGGAACAAATAACCTGTTCTTATTACCATGTATTTATTATATTCAATAAGCAAAAATAGATAGCCAAATACTGTAAAAATAAGAGCAGGATAATGAGAACCTTTATTTAACACCACGTGATAAAACAAATCAACATTTAAGGTATAAACTTACCCTTTGGCCTTTTTTTTCTCATGATTTTATTGGAAAGGAATTTTTATAAGTAAGATTGGATTAGATTCCACTAAAAGCAATGAGATGGCTTCACGTTTTCAGTCAATTTTGTGAACATTTCATATTTTAAATAAAGCAAAAAAAGAGGTAGTAAACGACTATCCTCAAATTTTGACAAATAGATAGTGCCTGTTACAGGAAACATAGCAGAGATGACAAGTAGGTGATGATGAGGAGAATTGCTGGAATGCATTATTGACTTGTCAGGGTTAGCTTAGCTCTGTGTAATAAGTGAATAACAAATCCGGATTTTTAATTTCTCTTTTAACACTGGCAATTCCATTTACCATGTTTTAAAATGATTTCGTTTTATATGTAAAAATATAAAACTACTTTATGAATCGTCCCAATAAACAAATAATTTTACCAATAAATAAACAAAACAAATTTACTATTTTTCTGTGTGTACTTTTTTATACTAATTTTTATTTGTATTTTTCCACCTGTATATTATTAACAACGACAATGTCGGTCTTTTCACGCGTTTCTCTTTCACTGTCTCTGCTCGCCAACAACAGAAATAATCCAAAAGATTCAGAATCCTATTCAAATTCGTAGGCGGCCTTCAAAAATCAAAACGCTGCTTTTCCCCGTAACTTATTGACGAAGCAATTTTTTTTAAGGACTTTGTTTCTTAGTCTTAGTCGCCGTTTCCCCGGTCAATACCTTTGCATGCACAGATCAAAGGCAAATGTTTTTGATTTTTAGCTACTTTTCATTGGATCTGGTCAAATAGCTGGACGTCCCCTTTGAATCAATCACACAAATTTCAGATTTGGGTTTTTCTCCGTTTTTTCTTGGGGGCGAAAAGGGGGTTCGTTTTGTTCCCTTTCTCCTTTTGCGCTCCTTTCCTATTGGGATTGTTTTGTTCTCCTTTCTGTGTTGTTTGATTTGAAAGATTGAGTCTTTGAAGAAGATTGTTCCTGGGTTTTGCTTGGTTTGTTGAGTTATAACTCAAACTTCAAATTTTTGGGCGGTTTATATTTCTGAGAATTTGTTGATAATCTTCAAATAAATTAAACTGTGTGTTGCTCAAATGGCTCAAAGTGGATGGCTTTGTGCTTGGGAACTTTTGCTACTTTTGCCTCTGGAGGAGTTTTTACCATTAATGAAGAAATAAGAAGGACCCCAAATGCTTGTAATGCGGATTCGACAACAAATGATTTACATCAAGTCAAAAGTTCTGATATATTTGGTGATTCTGCTTTCTGCATCTGTGTCGGTGAGCTCAGAAGATAGACATGGACCAAAGGAAGTGTTTCTAAGCCAATTGGTCAATAAGGCGACCGGTGCGATTAATGATAAAACGGTAGGAGATTGGACCCTATAATTTCTCCTGCTTTTGCTTTTGACCAGAATCGGATGCTTTAAGTTCCTTTCTGCGTAAGGGATTCTAGGTTGATTAGTTTTATGATTTTAAGGTTCAAACTTACCAAACTGCTGCTTACGGATACCATTATCGTTAAAACCCATTTAAGGCCTATTTGGTATGCGGATATTTCGTAGGGATAGCAAGATGTTTCTTAGGATCATATGGCTTGAGGGGAATATAGACTAGCATGGAGCTTGACAGCTATCTTTACCTTCACCTACTTTAGAAAGACTTTCAATTACTGCGCCTATTGTTACTTGTATGATACTGAAGCTACAGGCATGTAGCAGTCTATATTATGACATATCAAAACTGGGGCATGAATATCTGAATTGATTTATTTTAAACTGCCTGACCTGCTATTCTTTGATAAGTTTGGATAGCTCATTGTTCACATTTTACATGTCTTCCTACGATAGGCACGATATGCTAAAGATGTTAATAGTTATGGAGTTTATGTTTCCAGGAATTAAACCAATTCATGTGATAATTTAAAACATTCTGATGTTGGAGTTTTTAATAGCTATATTACATGCTGCATACTCTCTCCGGTACTTTGTTTAAGGTTTCACCTTTTTGGGGAGACATGTTTTTGAGGGGAGAGGCTTGGGGTTTTGCTTCAGGTGTCAAATTGTTGTGTTAGCTTGGGCGTTTAAGAATTTGTGATTATCATGAAGTTACTGAAATCTTGTCGCCAGAAATATGAGTGATGCTTGAAGGTCCTGTACTGTCATGTGGAAGCTACGTTGTGGAGTGATCCATATATTTATGATGCATGTTTGGGCTTATTCATACTCCATGGCAACTGGCAGTTTTACTTTGATCAACCATGATCCCTTTTTTCCCCAGTCATCGCTTTTCCTATTATGCTCTTCCTTACCTTTTCTTTTTTATGCATACGGGTGAACATAATTGTCTGATGTGTGTTATGCTGATGCCATGTCTAAATGTTGAATTCCATCTAGTTCCCCATCTGGCAATTTGTAAAGTGTTTGTGGACTCAAAACATTTTTCTAATCAATTGACTGCAGGCAGAGCTACCAAGGACCAATTGCAGATTTGATCTTACTTGCTTTGAGGAAGCTAATGAAGGCCTCAGTTCCTTTTCTAAGGAAACATCTAGGACTAAGGATTGGTCGCTTGCCAAAGAAAAGATTCAGAAATTGACCAAATTTCTGCATCTTCAGTCAAAACAAACTCTTTTAGATTGTATAAGAAAGCAAAATCTCTTGTTCCATGTTTATGGAGAAAAAGGTGGCTCTGCTTCTGAGGACAAAGAGTGCCCTGATTCATTATTTGCCACAAAGGTTGTTCGAAGAAGGAAGCTGCTACAGAGCACTCCACCTGCACCCCAACCCACAACTGGCTCAACGTTCCCTACTCCCTCGCCATCCCCGTCTCCTGATTTGGCTCCTTCCCCTAGTGTTAACCCTCCAAGTCCAACTCCTGGAAAGAAGTCTTTTTTCCCCCCAGTTGACAGATCACCACCTCCACCTGGTGAAAATAGTTCTTCAGATCCAGTGTCCGGTTCAGATGTTGAGCCAGTTTCAGCTACCAAAAGTAATCATCAACCAATTATAATAGCAGTTGCCGTTACAGCATCAGTGACATTTGTATTTGCAGCTTTATTATTTTTTTGCTGTACTAGGATGTGTGGGGGAGGCCGTGGAGCCAGACGAAATGATGAGAGACCCCTTCTGAGTCTAAGCTTAAGCGACTACTCTGCTGGTACATACTCTCTGTGATCTTCTTTTTGCAATGGCTTATTTTGATAGACTTCTGACAATGACTAAAAAATATTTTTCAGGTTCTTCACACAAGTCTTTCGGGATGTTGAACTCAATTAATGAAGCAAAGCTTGGTCAGCAGTATCCAAATAATAACTCAATGCATGATAAAAGAGGCTCATTTGTGGATGATAAGCGATATGCAGTTGATGGTCAGCAAAATGAAACGGTATCAGTTGGTGCTGCCACTGGTGATGTCAAGCCCTCTTCTGAGACCATTGATGCATCCAACAAGATTGGTTTGGTACCACCTCCTCCTGGAAGGATTGGTAGTACTTCTTCCCTAAAACCACCCCCTGGAAGGGCAGTTCCACTTCCCCCTGAGCCCTCTGCTTCTCTTAGGCCTCCTCCTAGTAGCGCTGGTCCTCCTCCTCCACCTCCTACACCTCCTCTGCCTCGGAAAGCTGGCAGTGCAGCCCCTTCTCCTCCGGGACCACCCCCTCCACCCCCTATGGGATCTGGGGGCAAAGCTGATCGACGTCCTCCTCCACCTCCAAAAGGGGGTATTGCTCCACCCCGACCACCACCAGCAATGCCTACATTCTCTAAAGTTCCTAGGCCACCTGTTGCATCAAATTCTATGTCAAATAATATTGGAGCTGGTATGGAGGATAACAGCGATGCTCCCAAAGCCAAGTTAAAACCCTTCTTCTGGGACAAAGTTGTGGCCAACCCTGACCATTCAATGGTTTGGCATCAGATTAAATCAGGATCATTCCAGTAAGTTGTCTTGTTTGAATGTTGAAACATTTCCCTGGACTATGCTTTGGGTTATTCTTATACATCTACATGTTACTTTTCTGCTGAATAATGATAGGTTCAATGAAGAGATGATAGAAACTTTGTTTGGACATGCATCTTCTGACAAGAACAAAAATGGCCACAAGAAAGACTCTTCTTCTCACGATCATACACCCCAATATGTTCAGATCCTTGATCATAAAAAGGCACAAAATTTATCAATTCTTCTGCGTGCACTTAATGTTACAATAGAAGAAGTCTGTGATGCACTTCATGAAGGTAAACTGCTCCCTCTCTCTGACATTATAATCTTGATATTGACATTTTTCCTACAGGGAAGAATCTGTTACATGTTTATTTGTGTTATTTAGCGTTGAAATATATTGATCAGAACAGGATAGGCAATATTTTGGCCTGTCTAGGAGGCTCTGGAATGTAATATATCAAATACTTGTTTCTGGTTTTATGTGTCTTGTAATCTCTTCTAATAAAATCAGGAAATGAGCTTCCTGCGGAGCTCCTACAAACTCTTTTGAAGATGGCACCTACACCAGATGAAGAACTGAAGCTTAGGTTGTTCACTGGTGAATTATCCGAACTTGGTCCTGCTGAGCGTTTCCTGAAAGCGCTGGTTGACATTCCATTTGCTTTTAAACGACTGGAAGCATTACTTTTCATGTGTACTCTAGAGGAAGAGGTTAATGCAACTAAAGATGCCTTTGAGACCTTAGAGGTAGGATGGTCTATGTTACTTTGGTTAAGTTTTGTGATTTGTTATTTTGCTCCTTCCCACTGTTAATTTACTTTTTAGCTGTATTTTATACTTGTTTTTAATGTCTGAAGGAATAGATGAGTGCTACTTTGATATTATGTTGGATTGTTCATCTACAACTTTATTATTGATGATGTAGCAAATGCTCTAACTGGGTCTGATATTTTCACTAGTAAAAGATTGCCACATATGCACTCGAAATTATTTCTAAAGAGTTGTGCATATTATTTTCAATTTAGGTTTTTTTTCTGTTTTTTACGCGTGTTAACTGTGTAATAAACCTGGAAACAGCTTTACTTCCTTTTTAGTTTGACTTGGTCTTTAGTTCAAGCCCTTATGTTGACTGAAAATGTGACCCCTTGGGGAATGACTATGAATCCTTGGGAAATGCCTAATGATTTAAATGGCAGTACACTATGTTCATGCTAAATTCCTGCAGTTTTTAATGACAACTATTAATTGTCAGCTTGGTACTATGTGGCAGGTTGCTTGCAAGGAACTTAAAAGCAGCCGATTGTTTCTCAAACTTCTTGAAGCCGTTCTTAAAACTGGGAATCGAATGAACGATGGAACATTTCGTGGTGGTGCACAAGCATTCAAACTTGATACACTTTTGAAATTATCTGATGTCAAGGGAATAGATGGAAAGACTACACTCTTGCACTTTGTTGTTCAGGAGATAATCCGTTCAGAAGGTGTGAGAGCAGCCCGTGCAGCTAAAGAAAGCCGGAGCTTCTCGAATATCAGTGTCAAAACAGATGATCTACTTGAGGATGTGGCATCTGATACAATAGAGCACTATCGCAACCTTGGTCTTCAGGTGGTTTCTCGTCTAAGCAGTGAGCTTGAAAATGTGAAGAAAGCGGCAGTTGTAGATGCTGACACCTTAACGGGAACAGTTTCCAAACTTGGCCAGTCGCTGTTGAGAACTAGAGATTTCCTAAACAAAGACATGAAAAATTTAGAGGAAGATAGTGGCTTCCATGAAATATTGAAAAGCTTTGTGCAGAACGCTGAGGCAAGTGTGATGGGGCTGCTGGAGGAAGAGAAAAGAATTATGGCTCTGGTGAAGAGCACTGGTGATTACTTTCATGGGAAAGCAGGTAAGGATGAAGGCTTAAGGTTGTTTGTCATAGTAAGGGACTTCTTGATAATTCTAGACAAGGTGTGCAAAGAAGTGAGGGAGGCACAACAGAGGATGCAGAAAACTCTTAAGAAAGAGTCTTCCACTGCATCATCCTCCTCCGAGCCCCGTCATCAACCTTCACCTGATCTTCGTCCACGGCTTTTCACCGCTATTCAAGAGCGACGAATGGATGAATCTAGTTCTAGTTCAGATGATGACAGCTGATATACTCCTCTCAAGAAGAGTACTGTCCATTCCTATTGTGATAGTGCATTGTGTGCATTGGCTGAAGATATCTAATTCTGGACTAGATATGCAGCATTTGCAGTGACCTTCTATACGTCATGGATTTCCGGTGTTGTTCCGTGGATGGGAATTCAAAGGGTTAAAGTGGTCCTTCAAGACTTTCAGGTCTTTTATCTTAGCATTCATAGAGTGAGCAATCCAAAATAAAAGAGCCAAGCCAATAGAACCTGCACTTCTTTTTGAGGCCAACTTGAAGCTGCAGATGATGCAACGCCATTCATGAATTGTGTAAACCAGTCAATGCCTCAGTGCAACTAACCTGTCAGTAGTAGTTAGAGTTACTTATCTCTTTATTGTTAACCTCATATTCTTTATTTAGAATGGGTTGTCCATATTTTGGAGATATGCAGCTGACAATTAAGAAGGTAGCTTCCACACAGAAATTGTGAAATTATCAGGGGAAACAATGAGCATGCTTTCAGAGTCAAAACACTGCTCTTTGGCTTCCTGAAAATACAACAGGATAATCTTGGTGACTGTAAAAAGCTTGGATTGCCAGATACAAAAATGGAGGAGAATGTTTTGTTAAAATAAGTTCCAGTGTGCGGCTATATTAACTCAACGAACAGGTAGCAGCAGTAATCAACTAAAGTTTTTGACACCTTACGAAACAAGACTAATTATCATAATGCGTGCAGACGTTGGATGATGTTATGCTTGAACAAGGGATCGTTCCGCTTGATGCGTTGCTTTTAACTCGTTCATTACGCCAAGGTCTAATGGAATGGAAATAGAATTATTAGTATTTAGTATCAAATAGTAGAAATGATAATAATATTAATTAAAATGTTAAATATTTTATGTTTATAAATAATTAATAATTAATAAAATTTTTAATGATTATAAATGAATAATTTTTGAATATTTTATAATAAAAATAAAAATATCAATAAAATAAAATTCAGAATATATGAATTTGATGATAATATTTTAATAAAAATTAAGATATATTTTAATAATATTTTAAAAATAATTTGATAACATTTTAATGATATGAAAATTACATCTTATCTAATTTCGGTAATGAAAGAAGTGTAGGGAATAAATTCTTCGAGCTTAATTTTGTTGCCTGGTTGCTTCCTGACAAGTTCAGAATGGCTTACGCTGCGTTAGGTTACTGTCTTCAATATACAAAAACGAAAATTTAGAGACAGAACAAAACAAAAATTGGAGATAGTAAAGTGTTTGATTGTGATAGACAGAGTAGAAAAAATTGTTTCCGTTCTGAGGACAGAAATGTAGTATTTAATTATAGTGGACAGAAAATAAACAGTATGAATGACTAAAATACTCTTATAATATACTAATATAATTAAAAAGATATAATTAATTGATTATTTTATAATTTAGTAACGTAACCACAACCACGGGGTCAGGAACAGAATGGCCGAGTGGTCTTCTGACCGACGAAATTTACTTATTTTCCGTTCATGCCCACGATGACTATTACTTTTTTACGAATCAACCTCCTCCTAACCCTAATTTCACGATTTCCATGTCAGTCCTTCGAATTTTTCTCATTTACGAATCAGCCTTCCTACCCTAATTCCAATTCCCGATTACCCTACCCAGTTTATAATCCACATATATTTTGAAACATTCCGGATCCTTAAACCCTAAATCCATATTTGATTATTTTCTCTGCCCTTGAACTGTTTAAGTGAATCCCCCAATTTCCCTTCCAAAAGATCAAGCAAATGAAGCTTTTTCATGGTATCTCCAAATTATCAATCAACTATTGCCGCTACTCCCCCAATGCAATTTCCAGGGCAGGACAATTGCCGGCGGCAGCGGTGGTGACCGAAGACATGCGGAGGAAGGTCGGAGGTCGACCCTCTCGTTATTTCTCAACAACTAGTCCAGAAACCGCCCCGCCACTAAAGAGTGAAGTAAATGGCGAAATACCCAACTCACCAAATCAACGGCTTTTCGTGTTCCATACCGGTGGATTGACTTGTAACCAATGGAGGAAACTTAAAAATCTTTGCTATCCGAGTGGGAAGATTATGTTTCGACCAAATCCTAATGGGAATGGGAAAAAGGTGCAATCTTCGGCCCAGGTTGGCCACCGTGCTGCAGGTCCTACCTGTGTTTTGTACTTGAAGGAAGGAGAAGCTTCAAGTAAGATGCTTGAGTTGTTGTCTTCTTCTTATTTGGAGTCAATGGGCCAAGATCTGCTTTTGCTATATGGACAACAACAAACTAAATTGTTGGATCACTTGTCAGTGGAAAAAGCTTCTTCTTTTGATGATGAGTTGAATGCTTCTATTTTTAGCTTCTATTTGCCCACTTCTTATTTTTCTTTCATGTGTTCTTCTGAGATGAAATTAGATTGAGATTGTCTGTTTTGTTGGTTGACGATCCATGTGAAAGGATTATAACCCTTGGAAGAGAGTTGCAGTCTCTAATTGGAATGTCAAATAAGTTGATGGAGAAGTTTTGTCTGTTGATCTTTCTGCTGCCATTTCTTCTAAGAAAGGATGGAACTCAGCATCTGATTTTGCTTAAAATATCTTTCACCCATTTGTTCTCCCAAATTGAGTTTGTCTTTCCTAGTTAATGCAATAGTAACAGACATCAACGGAATTGGTCGGTAATTGTTTTCCTTTTGGGTTTGGATTGTTGTAGCTGTAACTGGTAAGTTACAATTGACTGGTGAGTGGTTAATTATTTTATTCTTCCTGCATGAACTGACTTCTGGATGGCTAGGACTTAATCCATATTAGAAGAATATATACATTTAGCATCTTCTCTTGCAAGAAAAACTGTCTAGTCATTTATCATCTTTTCAATCTTGTGGACGTGGTTCTCGCTTGTCTTTCAATATCATTCCATTGTGGCTCGAGTTATCACTGCACTTTTAGCTAACATTTAGTGAATGCAATTCGCTTCTTCATTCTGACATGATAACTGGCTAATTGCTTGAAATCAACATTATTTAATGGAAGAACAAAATTAACTGGGAGGAAACTGTAATCTATCATTTGCAGCGTATCTGCTTGAGCAAGTTTAACAATAGATGGCCTTTCTGGAAAATGGAATGAATCTTGTATAAGCCTGTATTTGAGAGCCAGGATTCCAAGTGGTCTGATCAACAGGAAAACAAAATCACTGGAAGTAGAATAATGAGTCCTTAAATAGACCTAGGTAGCCTGGAGTTATTCTTCAAGTAATGGCCTATGTTCCTCGTTTATGCATAGATGTTCATTTCAATGCGAATGTGAAATTATGTGGCCATGTTTTACATCTGAATGAAGTTTTCCATATCTCGTTAGTGGATATATGGCAACCAGATTTGCTGGTTGAAAATTGGTAAGCCTTCAAAATAATTCCGTTTTTTCAAACTTTTGTAATAATGGTAAAATCATGTCGAATCTTTAAAGAACTAAACATTAGCTTCTTAATTTCAATTAATAAAGGTAACTAGGGAGGTTTTTGATTAAATAATTGATTAATTAAAATTAATTCGAAAATAAATTAAGTCAATTGAATTTAAATATGAGAAAGTCAAGATTATTCAAGAGAAAGATCTTATCTAATTGTAACATTAATCTTTAGTTTAAAGAGAATATTTTCACAATTCAAGCAGTTAGTTTGAAACATATTAGCGCGGTTGTAATAAGTTTTAAAGTTTCTTAAATTAATTGGTTCAAACCTAACATTTAAATCAAAACTTATCATTCATTGACTAGGTGTGATAGCATTTCATATCAAATAAATGATAGCAATAAATTTATTGAAAAAGATTAAGCCTAAATTAAATAATTAAGATAGTTGCATCTATTCAATTTAGTTTTCTTATTTATCATAAGTTAAATATGGAAATTTATAAATAATCTATTAGCTAGTTGTACCAATCCTTCATGAGAATACGGATCATTGAACTTTTGGATAGCGATAAAATAATAAATAATAAATTAAATTGTCAGATTAATTGAATATTAATCATTTATAAAATATGAGAACTTAAAATAAAAAATACTTGAATTAAAACGTGAATAAAAATTTGGAATATAAAACCTCACAAGATTACAACTAGAGCTTTAAATCTCCTTAAATGAGAATAATTTAGTTTAGTCATACATGGCTTTTGTTCTGATAGCAAAAATAGAAGAAAAATAAAGAATTGTTAAAAACGTAAAAAGAGAGAGTAATCTTTTCTGTTGTGTATAAAAGGGACTTTTATAGGATATTCTAATATAATCTTAGTTTAACTCTAACTTGTAAAAATATATATCTAAAACGAATTCAAATTTATATATGATAAAAAGAAGGTGAAGTGTTTTAGTCAAACTTTAACTTTTCAAGTAATCAATTTTATGCACTGCAGCAATCTTTTCACTTCATCCAAAATTCTGTAATTATCGCAAATAATATCCCGATTTAATGCAATCTTTACTTTTCATTTCTTAAAATAAAACAAACATTAATTTTAACATTTATGCACAAAAATAAGTTCAAAATAAAGCAAGACAAGATCTTAACAAAGATATAAAAGTTTCGCGTAGCTGCAAATTTCATAGCAAAACATTCTATCATTGGACAAACTTATTCATATTCTCCACAACCTCTTACAGTAAATGAGTTAGTGCATCATTTCTCCACTTTGTTCCTCATACGCTTATTCGCCTCTTACAGTTACGGTATACGAGTTTTGTTCTTGTGGATTGCATGAACCATATGCGATGCTGTTTTATGGCGTTTATGTACTTGGGTCTCGTGCAATAGTGACTATAGTTTGACCATGCGCAAGCTCACGTTGGATTTCATTTTCTGTAAAGTGTAGCACTTAGCACGCCTCTAAAATCTTTATGGCAAAATGACGACTTTGAAGGCAGAAAAGGGTTTCCACTGGAGATCCATGATTGTGTGTGTGTGTGTATTGAATAACAGAATTTCTTTAACTTGTGTTTATGCTTTATTTAAGCCTCTTTATGATGCTCCATCATGATCTTTATAATGAAACGGGGCTAACCAAATGCTTATTGGCAATTCATTTTTTATTGATCATTTCTTCTTTAAACGTGTAAGTAATAAAAGCAAATTTATAACAAAAAGTTTTAAATTTAAGCCTATAAGATTCATGATTCACAATATGTAATACAAGGTTTATATGACCAAAAAAACTACTTTAAGGCCTTCTGCGGCACTAATTAGTAAATTACATAAAATTAGTAAACTAATGTTAGTGGAGCCTTTAAACGCAGCCCTTGGTTCAATGAATGATAACAAACTTCAAGCGTTCAAGGTGGATAACATACCGTTCCGGTTTTGAGTTTGAACGTGATGCCAACAGCAAAGCAAAGTTGATTCTAGAGGAAGGAAATTGAAAAGAAATATCTTCTGCGAAGTGACTGTAAGTTTGAGCCTGGGGATGGTGAATTGAAAGTTACTCCTGAAGCGTAGATTGTCAACAGAAGGAAGCAATAGAGAAGACAACAGGTACATGACCCTGATAACCAGACGCCAGCAGGTAGGAAAGCTCTTTCTGGAGGATTTGTCATCGGTTGATGCCCTTTCCGAAGAATATTGGAGTATAGTAATAAATACCTAAGTAACAAGAGTCTAATTGTTGGGAAAAGACTGAAGGAATTAAGTTTAAGTAGGCAGGTGATAAAAGTAATTGGCAAGTTAATGTGGCATCTGTATTATCCTTTTCCTCCTGCTTATGTGCTTTTGCAGTACTAGCTTATGAAAAAGCTTATGAGAAGCATTGCCACAATGATAACTGGCGTATCTAAATAATTTAGACTCCCCTCCAAATTAGATCCTTCTAGTTTCCTCTATAAAACCATTTTGATTAGTCCACTAGCCAAGGACTGGCAGATTTGCCACTTTTAAGTAGGATACTAAATAGATTTCAGGTGCTACTCTTTATACCCCGTTAACGACCCGCTAGCCCATCACCTCTTTAAAAAACTAGACATTAGCAACGCAGTATCTAGAGCCAGCGTATCATAAACAAGTCAAATTGTAGAGTGAGATGAAACAAATCAACACTTTACAGGATGTAGAACCTTATACCGTCCGGAGGTGCGACAGCAAGGATTTCATCTCTTAAAATCCTTTTCTAAGTATATGAGAACCGGCACAATATGGAACACCCAACCCATTGATCCTCCATAGCAACCATTTGTTAAGAGCTATTCGCTCCTCTTTGTTTCTAAACTAATAACAAGAGACTCTTTGTTCAATAATCAATACCACTTTCAGCAAATGAATATAAGACCTTTCACACTGACGAACTCAGCCACACCTTTCCGAAATGGTCGAGCTTCAATTCAGTACAAGTAGCTGCGCCATATATAAAGGCAGAAACAATACCTTAGAATTCTCCCACATTTACCCTACATGATCCATGATGATTAAAGCAAGATCACTCCAAAAATGCTCAACTGCAATCAATAATTATGAGATTTCTCTTGAAAGCATATAACTACTGTCAACTTTTAAACAGCGCAACTACTCCAAACTGGCATTATAGTTGATTAAATCAGGCGAAGACACTGCTACGGCAGTCATACCATACCAAACACCATTAGCACTTACATAGCCCAAAACACTCCAATTCTACGATCAAAGCAGGTGCACCACAAACGCAAATCAAGCATAATACTAAACACATGTCACCAGTGTAGTTTCAGAAACTTCATCGAATGCCTATTTATGTTGTGCTCAGCTTTTGTCAACTAATTCAAGCAAAAGCTGTCAAGTATGACACGTGCCAAAAATACACAATCTGAAGCATTGAAGATTGCAAAATTAGACAAATGCTCCAGCTGACAGACTTTAACAACAAACTCCAGCTACACATGGATCCTGATTATACTACCATATAATCATTTGCAATAAAACTTATAAAAGAAGCTTATTCACCAATTTCCTGCAACCTTCAAACAAAGCTAACACAAACCTTTCAGACTATTATAACAGTTACGAAAACAGTTATAGTGCACAAGTAGCCTCTTCCTACTACAAGCATCAACTACCACTTCAATCAAGGGACATACGTACAACTACTCAATACAAACAAAACAATCCATGCAACATAAACTAATTCATGCAGAGCCTGAACTAACATCAATGGTGTTCCAACGTAGAAAAACAATGCTGGAACTTCCATCAAACTTTCTCCTAATAATCACTTGATGCAGACTATTACTCCAAAAAAGGAACAAGGACATGAACTTTACATTCATGAACTCTAATTACTTAACGTAAATCATTTAGGAAACAATTGCTATACTAAACCTCCAAGTCAACTTGCCATGTAGTCAAAAGTCAGTAACAGCAGGTCCCAAATATCTATCATATTCAGCTTACATAAAATCAATTTTATAATTGTTCAACGTAATAATAACTACAAGATCAAATCACGTTCAAAAGTAAAGAGTTATTCCAAAGCTGCATTTGCAGAACCTAGAGGCATATACTTAACAAACTAGTAAAACACGCAAGAATTAAATAGTGTTCACCCAATGCTGCAATATACAGTTAGTACTAGTCTTTAACAACTTCCAAGACAATCTTGAAACAAAAAACAAAAGTTACACTAACCAAATTCCAAACAGTGGAGCTGGAACATGATAAATCACAGTAGTAAAACCAAGAACATATGCTGCAGTTGCAAATTGCAAATCCAGCTGAAAGCCAGTATACTGAATTCCAGTCAAAGGCATGTGCAGAACACAGACTAAAATCTTCACACAAAACCAAAGATACAAGTAAGCTAAACAGCAGATTTGATTGTAAATTCTTCCACCATAACATCAGTTGCAGGAACACCAGCAAAAGAAATATGCAATTAAGTTGTCCCCCTCCTGTTATCCATAATTGATGAATGACAAACAAAAGGCAATTTAGGGTGACAGACATCAAGGCGATGATATTATTTTAAACTGGGTTCACAAACAACAAGTTGATTCCATCTCAAAATGGTAAATTGGAAACAACAACAATACGTTAAAACAGACTGTAAGTCCTATAGATTAATTTGATATTCATTATCAAAAAAGAAAACAACTTTCACAACTACAGCATTATATTCACACCAACAAGTAAAAACCCTAAAACACTTTAAACTACAGTTACCCACGAAAAAAAATAAACAAAAACGAAAACAAAAACACCAACTCAACTCCTAACACTGAAACTGCCACTAATAGCTCTCTTGAGCTTTCTTTGAGTATGAAAATCTAACTATCATCATCGGCCGAGGCCTTGGAACCAGAGGTTCCAGTCTTCTTAGGAAGGAGAAGATTGTGGATATTAGGCATAACACCTCCGTTAGCAATTGTGACATCACCAAGAAGCTTACTCAATTCCTCATCGTTTCTCACCGCCAACTGAATGTGTCGCGGCACTATCCTGGTCTTCTTGTTGTCTCTCGCCGCGTTCCCAGCCAATTCAAGAACCTGAATTAATCAGAAAATCATATTTAATTAGGGACCAAAATAACATAGGAGAAATTCTGTCAGCATGCGAACCCTAGATTCGCGAACCGAAACCTACCTAATTCACGAAACAACCCATTTTTCAACTTCAAGGGAGAGATAAAGAGAGAAATATACATACCTCAGCAGCCAGATACTCCAGGACGGCGGCAAGATAGACGGGAGCGCCGGCGCCGACGCGCTCGGCATATTTGCCGGCTTTCAGGAACCTAGCGATACGGCCGACGGGGAACTGTAGACCCGCTTTGCTGCTTCTAGAGGTGGCCTTCTTGGAGGCTCCAGATCCTAGGGTTTTGCCTCTACCCGCCATTGAATTTTATTGAAAGCAAGAGAGGGAGAAGAGAGAGAGGGAGAGACTGAGACTGAAAAAGGAGTTGTGAGAGAAGGCTTTATGGTGGGTTTGACATTATATAGGAGGCTACGATTCTGCAATTAGCCAATGGGAGTGAAGTACGAGGATCGATAAGGGTTACCGTTGGATTGAGCTTGTACAGAACGGTGGAGATGGAAACAACCGTTCTGGTTTCGTTATTGGTCGTGACAAAAGGAGAGGGAGAACATAAACGGCGTTAAAGTTTAAACGGAAATTTGGGCTTTTGAAAATTTGCGGATTACATTTACGTTCGCTTGGAGGGGTGTTCAGGAAAACCTGCGAATTTTTGGAAGAATACTGAACCCGTTGGAGAGACAATCGTTTCTGTTGTAAACAGAATCAATGTCATAGTGACAAAGGAGGTACTGGAGAAGGTCACTGAATGCCCAATGGATGGAATTCAGTTATCTAACAAAGCTAAGTGGAAGACGAAGCTGAAGATGAACGAAGATGAAGTAAATCGTCAGTTATATGGAAACAATAACCCAGCAGAAAGAAGAGCCT
>JAOTBA010000205.1:38295371-38308098 GCA_025629845.1 Erythroxylum squamatum
AAGTTGAAATCATCAAAATCAAGGCATTTTAAATAGACCGGCCGGTTCTTTCTTTCACCGGTTCAACGGTTTTTACCGGTCCAACCGCAAAATGAACGGGTCAATCACTCACAAAAAATACGAGCTAAATCGGACCGTTTCATGCTTCAGTTCACCGATTTTTCGGTCCGACCGATCTGTTCGGTCCGATTTTTAAAACACTGCTAACACACACAAAGCCGCTAAGTGAATCCTGAAAGGTCATTCTCCTAAAAGCCTCGTTAAGGAATATTAGAAGCTGTTTGAAAAGTTCCTCCCACCTGGACTACCCTTGGAGGGGTACAAAAATGCAACTTTGAACTTAGAGTAAGTGTTTATTTATTCCAAAGATTAAAGTCACAACTCGCAGAACCACATGAGACTATGAAACTTGACTAGTGCAGAAAATTTCAGTAATCGTTAAATAGTTTTAGGAATATCACCAGTGATGGGACAAATAATTAAATACTAAAAGACTGCATGTGCTTGCATTTAATGGTTGCACACCTAAGCAAAGCATACCCCAGGTGCTGAAATTTAATATCATCTTTGTGAAAGTCTGGAATTTCTAAATCTAAAGCTTTGAGATAATAACCATAAAGCAGGAGAAAACAAAAAACAAAGCAGGAGAGTGTCAGTTTCATGATAATGATATAAACTGTTGTTTTTACCTCCTACAGTCCTACTCCTGCCCACCTTTCTTGTTCCTTTCTCTGTCAGTGTCTGTGCATCATTTATGCCTCCCTTTCATCAACGTTTCAGTTTTCAAAAAAAAAATTGTGGAGATTAGTGTTGAAAGCTAATAATTACTCTTTCTTTTCCAAATACCACCAGATGAAGTTCAAAATTTATTATTTACAATCCAGAAATTAATGGCACACACAAGTTTTGTCCCTATGGATTCTGCTAATATTACCATATGACCTAATTGGTCCCTGAATAATAATAGTCTATAAAAGATTTCAGCTCACTTCGACTTAAATTATCTAAAATAGCTATTTCCTTGTTAGCTATTTTAATGCGATCAAAACAAAATGAAGAGGAAATTTTGTACCATCAAGATGAAAGTTTCTTTTTTTTAAAAAAGAAAGTAAGCTTTTTGGTTAATTACAAAAAAAATCTTTAAGTTTTATTCAATTTTACAATTACAGCCAAAATATAAAAAAGTGATTATTAAATTATCAATTTTTCAATTTTTTCAATTCTAGCCTGATATGTTAGTATCTCTGTTAACGTGAATTACTACATAAGACAAATACCTTTAATACTTACATATTTCAGACACGAAAAAGAATTAACTAGTTTTGTTCCAATCGAAATAAAATAGAGAATACTCTAAAATCTTAGGAATTGGGGCTTGGTCATCTTTCATTTGTTGTCGATGTTTTGGCAACTGTCGACAGCTCAAATTTTCGATCTGATTCAATTCATGGTCGCATTTGCAAACGTTTGTTTGTGGGTCAATACCCCCTATTCAGGCATTTTTCTATATCATTTCAAAAGAAACGATATAAACATTATGCCCTTTGTTCTTACATCAAGGGCTTTCAATTATAAAATTACGTATTTTAGTTAAACAATTTAATGAAACTTAATTAGTTAGTTTAATTAAATTTTATGTCTATAAGTGTTAAGAATATCTATCTTCTATGTCAAGCTAAGTTAGAAATATGTAAAATTAAGTTAAGTTTGTTTTTTTTGTAATTAATCCTAAGTTTTTCGTAAAATACATTTTATGCATTGAATTTTAGTTTTATGTATATTCATATGTAATATATATGAAACAAAATAAGTAGTTTATCCCTTTACGTGTATACCACCCAAGGTTTATTTTAAACATAGAAAGATAAACAAATTTAGTCTTGTCAAGAGTATTCTATGCCTAGAATTGCTTTCATGGTATAAGTAAGTAAATTTAAAATTAAATAAGTTAATGTTGTATAAGATAGTTGTGAATTTATTGCTTGCATGTCGTAATTAAATAATTAAAAGATAAATTTTCAATAATGATATAATTTTTAGTATTAACTCTTGTTTTCAAAGAGATAACATAGTATTGATTATAATGCATTTGATTTGCAATATACTTATCCTTTCAAGAACTCCGAACTATCATAACAGTGTAAGTCAGGTCTTCTTTTACTCCTTTCTTTCTAATATAATCCTTATCAAAATATCTACTTAGAATATCAATAATCTTGGAGGACATGTTTTCATGATTGGCTCTGAAAATGAATTTCTAAAATTTGAAAATGACTTTTTATTTAAAGGCATTATATTTGTATTACATAAAATTTGACAAAATTAGAGTTAGCATTGAAATTGATGAAATAAAGTATCAAATTTAATTGAATAATTTGGAGTGACATAGGAATCCATGCATATATGGGCGTAACTTGTTTACAGGAGGAATATGAGGTTACTATACCAGCAAATACTATTTGGGTACGCATGTAACCCATTTCAGGAACAGATCAACTATTTCCAACTTATTGAATGATTGGATGTTCCTCCAATTAGGTAAGAATAAAATAACGAGAACACACGATTTGAATGCATTTTAGAGAACAAATTATCTATTCTCGTTACTCCCGTCTTATTTTGTTCAATAAGTATTCATCCATTTATCCCTTATTAGATAGGGACAGATGATCTAAATTTATTTTAAGGAATAAATCATCTGCTCTCGTCACACTGCTGTATTCCATAAGCGTTCATCCGTTCAATAAATGAGACCTATAGAAATTGAATTGATGAATGCTCATAGAACGTGTTAAGAACAAAATAATGAAAACATGTAATCTTAACCCATTTCAAGGAACATATCACGTGGTCCGACAACAATTGAATGGATGGATGCTCATGAAATAAAATAAAAATAGAACAATAGGAATATATAATTTGAACCCTAATTTTAACTTAGACAACAGTTGAATGAATGAATGTTTTTGTATGATAGAAATAAAATAACGAAAAAATATAATCTGAACCTAATTTCAACCAAACGTGAATGTTATTTAATGTTTAAAGATGAAAACTTTAACCCTTGATGCCACCGGCAGCTCCATGATCTGGCGGAGCATCAAGACTATTTGACCCCAAGTCTTACAAGGCCTACAATGGATGATTGGCGATGGCAGTCGCATTCGTTTCTGGTTAGACCCTTGGCTGGCGGGCATCAGCCCACTTCGGTCCCAAGCTATTCTCCCGATTCCCGAGTCCCTTTTGCATCTTCGGCTCAACCACTTTGTCGACTCTGAAGGACACTGGCTATGGGACGAGTTCCAACCCTACCTCCCGCCTCCTATTTGCCAGATGATAGCCGATACGTTCCCTCCCAACCCCGATCTCGACCAGGACCAGATAATTTGGGGCCGCTCTGCTACCGGGTTATTCTCGGTTGCTTCTACGTATAACATGAGCATGGGTCGCGATTAGGGACGGAGCCAGACTCAACTCTAAGGGGAGGCCGGGGGCCAACATCTAAATGCAAAAATTTTAATGGGAGACCACTTATATTTAAAGGGGGGCCACTTATATTTGTAATTTTAAAAATTTTAATTATATAAGTAATTTTAAAAAATATATATTTGAAAGGGGGGGCCATGGCCCCCCTCCCATTAAACATGGCTCCGTCCCTGGTCGCGATGACACTTCGGGCCATGCGATCTGGAAGATGATATGGAAATGGCCAGGCCCCCAACGGATTCGATCTTTCCTTTGGCTCCTAGCTCATGATCGGCTCTCTACCAACCAACATCGGGTCCGTATCCATTGTACTTCCGATGGCGCCTGCTATCATTGTGGTCTTGAGGAAGATTCTCTGCATGTTGTCCGGGACTGCAGTAAAGCTCGCCAAGTTTGGCGCTCCTTCCCTCCGCCCCTAGGCTAGGCTGAGTTTTTCACTATGCCGACTCAGGCTTGGCTTCTATGCAACCTCCAAACTAACCTGCACCTGCACGGTCACTCTTGGACGACCCTGTTTGGCATTACTTGTTGGTTCCTCTGGCAATGGAAGAATTGAACCCTCTTCTATAGTCCTTTTACTTGGCCTTCCTCACTTCGTGATGTTATTTTGTCTTATGCAGGTCAACTTCAAGTCTCGGACGGATGGCACCAGCGCGCAGTTTATGCAGGGTATAGCATGCGTCAGGAACACCTTATCGGGTGGCGGTCACCTCTTCCTGGGTGGATTAAGCTTAATACAGATAGTTCCAGGAAGCGGTCCTCATCTTCGGCCACTACTAGCGGACTCTTTCGGGACAGTGACGGCCAATGACTCGGGGGTTTCGCTCAGAAGCTTGGATGGTGCTCAGCAATGGCAGTGGAGCTCTGGGGAGTCTATACTGGGCTCAATCTAGCGTGGATCAAGGGCTTGCACCATATCGAGTTGGAAATAGATTCCCACGCGGTATTCAATATCCTCTCTTTCTTAGATCGCCGATCCCGGACACTTAATCCCATCATCCGGAGTATTCATATGCTACTCAGTAGGAGCTGGACTGTTGTTCATCGCCATGTCTATCGAGAGAGCAACAGATGTGCTGACTGGCTTGCTCAGTACGCTGAACAGCTGGCCGTGGAGGTTACTTATTTTGCTACCATACTCATAGGGTGCCACTTGATCCTACAAGAGGATTTATCGAAAATCTGTTTTTTCCGTTTCGTTACTTAGTTTCGTTTAGTTAATTCCCTTTTTTATCACAAAAAAATATATGAAAACTTTAAAATCTTCGTGCGCCCACAACTATGATTTTGCACAAAACACTCATGGAAATCTAGATCCTCAAGATTTAGTCCTGTTCATCACCCTCCAAAAGAGGTCAAAATCAGCTTTTATCTTTAGTAGGTAATTATGAAATCTCAATGTCCATTGGTCTGAACAGTTCAGCTTTTAACTACGGTACTCAAAATTTTTTTTTTCTGGGTTTCTGGATGTAACATCATTTTTGTACCTCGGAATCTTTCATGGATATGTGAAGGGTAAAAGATGATACTCGTTTTCTTACAATAATCTAATTCAAAGTGGGTTATGTCTCGAGAGCCAAGTCCATTTCAGCTCCTCTCATATCCTGACTTGGTTTCACAGTCTGTCTTCCTCAGTTAGTGTCATTTATTAGCGTCACTAACGACGAATGACCATGTCTTGTTTTTTATGTTGTCAGATTTCCCAAGAGCTAAAGATTCCTCATTCCTTGAGGTTCAAATATTTACCATAAGAATATCTTTGTTGTCTTGTCCAAATTTTCTTTTCTTTCTTTATGATGGCCCTTCTTTAGCTTCTGGATTTGTGTCCTCTGTGTCTGTCTCTCTCTAGAGGACACCCACTTTAGTAAAAACTCCAAATTCCGCTCAATGTGATGGCTCTCAAGATGGAATGGACACTGCTGCACTGTACAAGAAAAATTATAATCTTTGTTGGTGTTTTCGTGCAAGATTTCTTGTTTGTTGTTTCTAAATTTTGATACATGCTTAAGAGTTTGGAAGGAGTTGTAGTTGGTTTAGATTGACTGGTTGGTTCCTCAACATACAAAAGGAGATTGCTGTGAAAGTTAGAGTTTCTGCACCGAAACTAGAAAGCGAAATTGAAAAGAGGTCCATTTTTGTATTCGGAGACCTTTTTAGCTTTCATGCACGAAAAGTGAAGGAACTGGCGATGAAAATTAGTGGGATTTCAAGGAAAAGAGGTGGATATGAATTTTCCATAGGAAAGTTGTGACTTTTGAGATTATCATTTTCTAGCCAGGCAAACAGAGAACAAGAGAGAAAATTGGCGATAAAAGCATAAATATGCCAACAGTGTGGTTCTCGCTGAAGAGGTCTCTGCACTGCAAATCAGAGCCATCGGATGTTCATGACCCAAAATCCAGGAAGCATTTGAGCACAATCTTGACGAAAAAGGCAGGCAGGTCAGGGTGTTCAAGGTCCATAGCTAATCTGAAAGATGTTATCCATGGAAGCAAAAGACACATGGAGAAACCACCCAGTTGCAGTCCAAGGTCCATAGGGAGCAGTGAGTTTCTCAACCCAATAACCCATGAAGTCATTTTGAGTAACTCAAGGTGTGAGTTGAAAATCACTGGTTTTGGTGGTCTCCAAGAAGGGATTGGTACTGGTACTAATAATGGCAACACCACTGGTAGTGGTGCCGGTGGTAACTACGGTGGTGGTTCAACTTTTGTGGGCACTTTAAGGCCAGGTACACCTGGGCCCGGTGGCCACCCAACAATGCACTATTTCAATCCTCCTATAAAGAACTCAACAACTCCTCCAAGAAAATCTCCATTTCTTTTATCAGATAGGGAAGGGTCTGGATTTGGAGGCTCTGGTGTTGCTTTTGGAGGAGGACATTCAAGCTCTAGGGTGTCTCTTGAGATGGATTCAATTGGTTCTTCCACAATCACTTGCCATAAATGTGGAGAGCGATTTAGTAAATGGGAAGCTGCTGAAAGTCATCATCTCTCGAAACACGCTGGTAGAGAACTCATCCCTGGAACTGTTTAACCAAATGATTTAGATATACTTTTATGTTATGCTCTAAGACATCTTTTTATGGGTTGCTTTTTTCTATGCTTTGTTCTCTTATCTTCAGATAACCAACTTACATCCTTCTGACCATAGAGTCCAACGAACACTTTTATCTATCACTTTAAGCTTTTTTCTTTTAGAAATGGAAGTACTTTACAGGCTTTATTGCCATTTAACCTTCGGTCCATTTTCTTATACCCCAAAACCAAATTGTTTGATCATTCGGGTAATTCTCTGCCGTGATTGTTAAAGCTTGTATATCCATTCTTTTTTATCTTGTACTTTAACCACTTTTCATTCCCATCTTTTTGCAAGTTCGCCATTTATTTAATTAATCAAAGATATAGTTAAGCATAACATGACCCTTGTTCGATTAAATCTCAGTTCTTGATGTTTGCTGGGTTTTCTATATTGTGAAAGTTAAATTGGTTCATTGTTATTGATCTTTTTCAATTCAAATGATCTAACTATTTTCTTGGGATTCTCAACCAGCCTTCTTTTCCAGCAACTGACAAGATCTCTCTTTGTTACAGTCACTGAACTTGTGGAAGGTGACTCATCAAGAAAAATTGTTGAAATCATATGCAGGGCAAGCTGGTTAAAGAGCGAAAACCATTGTGGTCGAATTGAAAGAGTATTGAAAGTCCATAACATGCAAAAGACTCTAGCACGTTTTGAGGAATATAGGGAGATGGTGAAAATCAAGGCAAGCAAACTCCCCAAGAAACACCCTCGGTGCCTAGCAGATGGGAATGAGCTTTTGAGGTTTTATGGCACCACTTTGGCTTGCTCGCTTGGCCTAAATGGTTCCTCAAGTTTGTGTGTATCGGACAAATGCTGTGTTTGTCAAATTATTAGGAATGGTTTCTCTGCCAAGAAAGAGCTCAAGGATGGGATAGGTGTCTTCACTACTTCTACTAGTGGAAGGGCCTTCGAGTCCATTGAGATACTTGAACAAGATACATGTGCAAGGAAAGCTTTAATAGTATGCAGAGTGATTGCTGGGAGAGTTCATAAGCCTCTGGAGAATATACAAGAAATAACCAGCCAAACTGGGTTTGATTCATTGGCTGGCAAAGTTGGTCTGTATACAAATATTGAGGAGCTTTATCTGCTCAATCCTAGAGCTCTTCTTCCTTGCTTCGTAGTGATCTGCAAATCCTGAAGCAAATGGACTTCTTACATCACTTTCCTTAAGTTGTGAATCCTTTCCAACTTGTTTTGGAGGACCCCCTATCTTTTGCCTGAAGGATTTTTGATATTCTTCTTCCACACCTCCTGTTACGTCTCAGTAAATCAAAATTTTTCTACTCATTGTAGCTTTATTATGCTCTTGTTAGATTTGCATATCTCATGCTACTGTACTGATCTTTTGTTTTAATTCTTGTCCTTAATGTAAACATTCAAATTTATGAGAATGCTTTTTGTTGTATGCAAAAGAACGAAAGGTGGTTGCAGATACAAATTAACCGACCAACCTCATGAATTTGATGCAGGCTTGACTTAGAAGTTAACTGAACTAAATGGAGATCGGTTTCTTTAAATTGTTAAGTGGTAGTAGCAATGACGTGCATATTTTAATTCCAAAATTCAGTTAGGAAAGTTTGACCATTAATTGTATATTATCAGGTAGTGTTGTAGTAATGATCGTGGAGGGAGTTGTGTGAGAAAGCTAGAACATCAGTTTCCAGATTATGCATCATCGTCGTCATCCAACCTCAATAATGAGCTTGCAGGTAAGTTTGAAATGTGTGTGATTTTTTAACCGGTAAGTTTGAAATGTTCTGAGCAGTGTCTGAAAACACATGCATTATTAAACTGTGAACAAACAAAATCCAGTTGTTGGTACTATTTTATAAGGTCCTGTCTCAAAAGACAAAGTAAAAGAACAATTAAAACAAAATCACGTGTAGGAGGCTTATGGACTCGTAAGTTAATAAGCTGAAAGAACATTAAATTGTTCCAAACATGTCTACATTTTAGAGTGCATGGTTTATGAATGATAAATATACTTTAAAAACATGGTATGAAGTGTAAAAAAGCTGCATGTGGTCCTTTTTGGAGGTTGTGTTTGAACTTGAAGTCCATGCCTCAGGACAAAAAATCTACATATTCAATGTAGAGACAGACATATTTTGTCTCTTCTATTCTCATCCCTTTTTGAAATTGTGGTAAAAGCATTGTTCATGTTCTCTTTTTCCTGTGGAGTTTCCTCGTAGATCCTCCTGCTGAGAAGGGGTAGCTAATGGCTAAGATAAGGTCAGCATCCCAGTCCTGTCTGTCCTCTCATTTCAAAATGTTAACTTTGTTATTCACTTTCATTAGTTAATTGTTTTCATTTTCTTCTGCAACATCTGCAAGGATTTTAATGCTGCCACATGCAACTCATAAATGCAGACTAATCCTTTTATCACCTCCTTCTGATTGTGATATGCTTCCAGAAAACTGAATTAAATTCACTCGTTGGAGTTGTTTGAGGGCAGTTGAACACAAATGAAGATATTAACTGTAGTTGGTTTGGACCTCATTCATTTCGACTCCCCATCTGGTCCATACTTCTAATTACATCATTGGGGTATAGCAACAGTTATCGCTTGTTTTCTCAACTATTTTATGTAGAATATGTCCATGGCATTGTTACAAAAGCCATGCTGTGACCTATACATACTTGTATGAAAAATTGAGAGAAGGAAGAATAAAGAAAGTTAGACATAGATTGCGGTTGTACCTTGAGAGAATAATTCGAGCAGAATCAAATAAATTGTCAAGTTTCTTACTCTCCAGCAATTAGATAAAACAAAAAGAAAATGCTTCTTTTCTCTATGATATTCTGCTTTCATGCATTAACTAACCATGTTCATAGCATGTGCACTGGAAGCATGTCATTTTCATTCAAAAGCAGATATACTGGAACTAAATTTAGTTCATTCTGCTGCACAATGGAAGGTTCTGTCAAATGATGAAGGGGCATTAGGTATCCGAACTTCTGTACAATTCGGCTGTAACTTCAGTGATCTATTCAACTAAGATTTTCTACGATGATTGGAATAGAAAAGCTTCAAATGGGCTACAGAATGGCTGGGGATTTAAACCTCCTTCCCTGTTATCAGAACACAGTGTTAAAGTTCTTGTTTGCGGCAAGTTGGAAAAAGAAAAAGTATAAGGCTTGAACTAGTTGCTATTGCCCAGTAGCTTTTGAGGGAAAATAAATTTGACATCACAGATGCATAACTTCAATGCTTCTCAATTGGAAATTACTTTCATGCCATTGGAATCTTAGTTTGGTTTTTTATACTTTCATTCCATTGGAATCTTAGTTTGGTTTTTTATCTATTCAGATGCATTGATTTAGTCCCTCTATTTACTGTTCTGACCCCACTGCAGAACCAGTGTCCTATTTGATTGATACATCAATTTGCCGCTTCAATTGGACAGATGCAATACTTCTCAACAGATAACTTAGCATTGACATCAGTAGATGAAGATTTCAACACTTACAACTTCAGAAATTTAGACGGGAAGTCACCGCAATTGATGCATTTAGATCAACTCCGCCGGAAGTCAAGGCACAAATGGTCTTCACATCTACCAAGTATTTATAACGGCTATGAATATTGAGAACCAAGAGATTGTGACATCAAGAAAACAACACATTCTAAATATGGGAACGATTTTGGTCATTATGAATGAGATGTCTGGTTTATGTCTGTTTGAAAATTCTGCCCGAAGCTTGTTAAGTTTTTATAGTCTTATACCTTGAAGAAAGGAGGAAGCTTTGCTTTAGTTTTACACCACTGAACAACTATCGGTTATTCTCAGCTACCAGGACAATTGAAGAGGTTACTGTACTGGCCTTTGACTCTTCAGTGTGGTAGAAAACCATAACCCACACAGCAGGAGATAGTTTCCTGGATTATGTCTTTGATGCTGTGCTTGTAATGGAACCCCAGGTCTTTTAACTTCTTTGAAGATATTTCTGAAGGTGGTGAAACTTGATTTTCCCCTGCAATCCTGGACGTACAAATAATAACAAAGAAAAGTGTCAAATATCTCTAGGTAGCATAAATGCAGAATAGTTTTTAGCTTTTAGCATCAGGAACCTTCGAATACTTGAGTTAGGATATGCTTTGGCAAGAATATCAACAAGTTCAGACATTACACAACTTTGCAGACAGCAGATGTATCGGCCTTCTGCTCTAGCCTGCTGCATTAGAAATAGGTGTGCATTGCATATATCTTCAATATGAACTAATGCAATCGAACCCATTCTTGCATTCACGGCTGATAATATTGAGAAGAAATTTGAATCTCCTATAGAAAAACAAAGCCTACCTGTTACTATATTGTCTTGAATTATGCAAAAATAGGTCTGCACACTGACCTTGTTCTAATAGATCATTTGTTATATATTTATCAGGTAAATTTGGTTTTAGCAAAAGAGAATTGCAACTCCAGATATAAACAGGTCTGCTCACCCGTGATTGGAGATAAGAGAACTTGAATGCTTGATGGAACACTTGAAGTTAGGAATGGACCAGCAACAGTGGTTGTAATAACTGACACGAGATCAATATCATTCTCTTTGGCATAATTGAATGCTGCTTCTTCAGTGAGAAGCTTGGAGAGCACATAAACCTGCAAAAGCCGGTAACACCCAACAAGTGATTGAACTTTTTTATATGCAATGTTACGGATAAACACAGTAGAAAATTTACCCATCCAGCAGCTTTCATTTTGCAGATACGATCAACGTGAGCCTGGCAAGTTTCATCAACTACTGCTCTACAATTTCCGGCACCATCTATAGCACTTAGGGTGCTGATGGAGGACGTGAAAACAATTCGTCTCATTGTCTTGCATTTCCGGCAGGAATTGAGAAGGTTTAACGTTCCTTTGATTGCAGGATCAATAACATTTGACTGTACATACTTGTCTTCAAGTTTACAAATAACGACAATCTAAGTATGTGAATTACACAAACAATCCAGATTTAAGGTGTTCCGTTGAAGTTACCAATGTCTTCCATTTCGGGAACACTGAATTCCATTGCAGCTGCAACATGGAATACTCCATGGCAGCCCTTGACAGCCTCATCAAAGCTGCCTTCTTCTTGCAGATCAGCTTTGAACAATCTCAATCGGACGCCGCCAGTCCACAGGGGCAGCAGATTCGTTACTTTTTCTGAGAAATTACAATCAACCTCTAAACTGTATTCTATAACACTATTTTAAACATGCATACTAAGTGATACAGAGGCTAGATGAATCCTTGGTGAATTCTAGGTTATGTGAACTAAATTATGGCGAAATAAAAGTTATTAAAGGAGGGGGTTAATGCCAAGTTAGAACGTTAGAGAGAAGTGTTAGAATCGAAAGATTTTCGAATGAGTCGGTCCAAGACGAAATATTTAGAATGCACATTTTCAGGTAGTCAGATGGTACATGAGGCGGCGGTAGCAATTGGTACTGCTATCGTACCACAGATATCGAGTTTTAAATACCTAGGGTCCATTATTCAGAGCGATGGTAATATCAATAATGATATAGTACATCGTATTAGATTTGAGTGGGTCAAATAACGGAGTGTGTCAGGTGTTCTTTGTGATAAAAAGGTCTTTATAAGATTTAAAGGGAAGTTCTATAGGATGGTGATTCGGTTAACTATGTTATATGGTACAGAGTGCTGGCCTACTAAGCATAGATATACGCAACAGTTGTTGGTAGCAGAAATGCGAATGCTTAGGTGGATGTGTGACATTACCCAAAGAGATAGGGAGTAGAATAGGATAGTGAGAGTCAGACTGCAGGTGGCTAGTATCTCTGACAAGCTGAGAGAGAAGAGGCTTAAGTGGTTTGGGCATGTGAGCAGAATGCCCTCTGATGCTCCGGTCTGACACGGCGAGAGAATAAACCTTAAAGACTACAAGAGGTGAAAAGGGAGGCCTTACAAGAACTGGAGGGAGGTGATCAAGAAAGATATATTAGAGTTGACCCTCACCGCTGCAGTGGCTAGAATTAGAAAAGTTTTTTTTTTTTTTGAAAAATTAAAAAAATTTTCATTGAAGAATAGAAAGATAACAAAAGGGTCCAACAAGGAAGAGCCTAAACAAATGGGCACGGAGGCCAGAAAAGAAAACCAAAGCCCTAAGCCTAAGCAACGTCGTTTGGGCGACACAACTTAG
>JAOTBA010000205.1:38317591-38329252 GCA_025629845.1 Erythroxylum squamatum
AATCTATATGGCATATTATTATATTTTTTGCTAGCACAGAAAATATAATTAATATTGAAAATTCTCTTGTACAAAATAAATGAATAAAATAAAATAGTTTTATTTTATTTTATTTTAGAAATAATAAAAAAAAAATAGTTCATTTATAAATATTTATTTAAAAAACAAAAGGCGTTAGATGGTTTCGTATTGGTGGTTGTGTTTTTGGTCTTAACTTTTAAAACCACAACAAAATGAAACGTTATTAAGAAAACGTTAGGACTTGAAAGAGTAATTATATAATATTACTTACAAAGAGTGGTTAACGATATACTCTTGCTTCTTCCATTTTGACTGGAAATGAAAAACTGTGAAGATATGAGAAACTCTTTGTTTTTCGTTCAGTTTTTCGAAAAGCGCACATGAACAAAACAGTAAAGAGTGAAATATAGATTTCTTTATTTTTGTACGTTGATAGAAAAAAAAGATACAGATATTCTTGTTTTTTGTACGAGAAAAGTAAACAAGAGAAATAGAGACAAAATTGTTTTGTCCTATTATTGAAGAATGGGTTCTTCAAATTTAATCATAGTCATATCAAGTGTTAAAAGCGAGATGTATTTTTCGGTGTTGAGCACATAAACACTTCGTAATTTCGAAGTTCAGTAACAATTTATTTTCACGAATTCTAGGTATTTATTATTATCTGTTCTGATTATAAGTATGATTCTTAAACGCAATAAATAGTATATGATTGTAATTTTTATTTCCGCTGCATATTGCGATCCTTCAATTAGTATCAGAGCCAAGTTCTGCGTTTGTGTCGTACTTAACAAAGACCACTAATTTGCATATTTTATTGTGTTCTTTATGTCGATACTTAACAGTTGTTCTTTTCAAATACATGACAACATCTTAAGTTTACGTTGAAATTGGCTTCAACGAAACCGAAACACTTCAATCCATGAAATTGGTTTCACGCATTTATTACATGTACAAATCCATTTGTCTGTATGCGTTACCTTTCTAGATAGATGTTGTATGTATGCTTTAGCATGGAACAAAGGTTAAAAGCTTAGGGATATCCACTGTGAAAAATGATAACTCATTAAAAGCCTTTGGACAAATGTTAATGTGAAGATAAATGCATTGGGTATTGTACGATGGTTAATGCAGAAGTGTTTTAAAAAGGTTTTGTTTTAAAAGGTTAACGTGGTGCTACTAATAACAAACCCATTTAATGCATTTCATTGTGGTTGTTTTTGTTATGACCCACTCTTTTACTGCATCTGTACACGTTTACAAAGAAGAGAGTTGAGTGGGGTTATAAAAATCATTAAATGCATGTAATAGCTATGGTGCGACTTCTTTATCCATAAAAGAACACAGTATGCATTTAATATACGATGAAAGTATGCTGGTAGGCTTCAACTGATCAATTCGGTTCTTTCTTCCTTCCAGGTCTATTGGTCTTCCATATTTATCCTTCGTTCTTCTTTCTTTTTTTTTTTTTGGGTCAAAATCCTTCCTTCTTCTATCCTTAAGGATTTAGAGGCTAAACTTAGGGCTTTTCTTTGGTCTAGGTCGAGTACTTCTACAACCAGTGCTAAGGTCAAATGGTCTGACATTTGTAGATCCAAAAAGGAAGGCGGCTTAGGGATTAAACACTTGCCCACTTGGAATTCTGCGTTACTTGGCAATAGGATTTGGATTTTGTTTAATGATCCTGAAGCTCTTTGGGTGAAATGGGTTCATTCGATTATATTGAGGAGGGGTAATTTTTGGAGTATCCAACCGTCTAGTAATAGTTCGTGGAGTTGGCGGAAAATTTTATCAGTGAGAGATCAATTAGGGAACCAATTTAGATTTAGGATAGGCAATGGAGTTTCTACTAACTTTTGGAAGGATCCATGGCATCCGCGAGGCATTCTCCAGCACTTCACTACTCTAAGGGCTGTTAATAGATCTGCACTGCCCATGGCAGCAACGGTGTCAGAGGTGATCAGGAATCACAGGTGGAGCTGGCAAGAGCTCATTGCTGAGACACTGGGTTCATTGGATCCTCTTCCTTACCATCCCAATCCATCTCAACCAGATTGTTTAGAGTGGCTAGCTGGGTCCCCCAATCAGGTTGTGTACACAAACTCTTCAGCCTATACTTTTCTCAGACCCCCCACACATATCTATCCTTGGCATTCCCTAGTTTGGAACAAAGGCAACAGTCCTCGGTGCTCCTTCATCTTATGGTTGGCCTTCTGTGGCAAACTACAAACTAGAGACCGTCTCCCCTTCCTTCAAACCCCTAACCATTGCTCCTTATGCCTCCAAGACAATGAAACCCTAGGCCATTTATTCTTTGCCTGCCCCTATTCCAAATCCGTGTGGGCCTATTGCCTATCCTATTTCCATCTCACCATCCCACATCTCACTCTCCACTCCATTTCCCACTGGTTGAACCAATCCCATTCTCGTAGACTTCCCACTGTCGTCCCAATTATCCTGTCCTCAGCAGTCTACTCTCTTTGGCACGAACGTAATGCCAGGTCTTTCAAAGATGAAGCTATGGAGGTGGATGGGTTGATAGCTAGAGTCCTCACCCAAATTCAGGAGCAACTCAGAGTAAACACTGAGTTTAGGTAAGGCAAGAGTGTTTTCTTTTTTTCCTATCTTCTCTATGCAGTTGCTTTTTCAGGTACACAATTTTCAATTGGACATTGAAGGCATAGTCGGTCACTTCTGCAGCAATCCCTCCACGGTAGAGGCTCTGTCTGCCAGGTTCCAGGCCATCAATCCAGCAATCCTTTCAACGCGAGCAGACTCCTCTTAGGAAAGCAGTTCACTTTACAGTTGCTTCATTTGGTTTGAGTGTTTATCAGTGCTCTCATTGGGAACGCAGCATGATTGGTTCCTTTGCTACTTGTTTCTGTTGATTGTTTCATTCAGCATTTAGATGCTTGATGTACTGCCATTTTAGATCCTTTCTTCTTGGTGTTTTTCTTTGTCCAGGGGGTCTTGTTCTCTACTTGCTGTTTTGAGAGTTCTTACTCTCTCTAGCCTGTAAATACTTTCATTTATTAATTTCATTCTCTTACTGATTTAACCAAAAAAAAATAGATGCACCTAAATCTAGCATGACATTTAATTTTCTTATCAGCAATGACACAAGAAAGTGTAAACATGCCTGAATCTTTGCATTTTTTAGTAACTTTTTATTTATCATAACTAATACATTCTTATCCAAAATTATTCTCTCTTTTTCCCTCAACTTCATTTTATTTATGCATAATTCTTTCAAGAACTTTGAATATTTTGGAATTTTATTAATGGCTTTTAGAAGTGGTATATTTATTTTCACCTTTTTGAAGGTCTCTAAGATCTCTTTCTCATATTCCTTTTCTTTTGTTTTATCCATCCTATAAGGGAAAGGAGGCACACGTGTATTATATGATATCGGTAAAGACATATGATCTTTTACCTCTATTGAATCTTGAGCTTGACATTCATATTTCTTCTCTCCTTTATACTTTTCTTTCTCCATTAGTAGTAATTTGAATTAAGTCTCCTTCCTACTTCTCAATGTCATTGCACTGACATTCTCTTTAGGATTCACAACTATTTGTGACAGAAATTTTCCTAATGCTTGTTCTTCCAATTTACTAATAGAAATGACTAACTGAGTGATCTGATTTCCTAAGTTTTGAAGGCTTGCTGTTATTTCATGTTGAAATTGTTGATTATTTAGTAATAAGTGTCTTAACAATTCCATCCAAAGACATACCTGAATTTGAATATTGAGATTGAGCATGTAAAGGTGCTTAAGGTTATCTATTGAAACTGAGAGGATATTATCTTTGTTGCCCTCTTTGATTTTATATCTAAAGTTTCGGTGATCCCTCCACTCTAGATTATAATGAAATAAGTGTCATATTTCTATTAAGGTTAACCAGGAAATCTCCCTATTGCTTTTGCTTCTTAAAGGAAGTTTTGTTGTAATATAGGGCATATATCTATTAGATGACCAGGAAATGTGCATATTCTACATATTCGTTCTGATTGCAATTAACCTACACCCATTTGATGAATTAGAGCAATTATAGTCAAAATTTTATCCTCAAGGTTCCTATTACTTACCTTATTTACGAGCTTAACAACTTCATCCATATAATGTTTCTCCAGTGAATTATCTTATCCCATATATCTCCTTTCTGATATTGGCTACTCGTGATGTAGGAAAGAACTTCTCTAGGAATAACCTTTTCATTTCATTTCATGTTGTCACTAAGTCGGAGCGAAGATAATAAATTCAATCCTTCGCCTTATCTTTCAATGGGAACAAAAAGGCTCTGAGATTAATTTACTCTTCTACTACTCCTTTTAGCTTCATTATGGACTAGACAACATGAAATTCTTTCAAGATTTTATATAGAACTGCACCTACAAGACAACAAAATATACGAAGTAAGTAAATTAAACTAGATTTCAATTCAAAATCTACCTCAATAACTGGAAACTTTATGCATAAGGTTTGTGTTAAGATATAGGTTATGATATCTTGTATTTAATTTTGGATATTATTTGATTCCAAGACAAGTTTGATAAGGTTTAATCCTAATTAAGATGAGATTCAAATATATAGTCTATTTTTGGGATAATGGATTCACATGTATAGTAGGCTGAAAAATGACTGATATTGGATGAATTGGTGGTTGGGATTTCAAGGGTAATTTTCGATAATGTTTAGTAGTTGTTTGGGTTAAAATACAACTCTATCTACTACAAACGTTTTGGGTGTATCACGCAACCTAGGCTGAGTTGTTGGAGCTGCAATTTCATGTGTATCATGTAACCTGGGCTGAATTGTTGGTGCTGCAATTTTTAGTTTGGTTGTGCTGTCGTTAATTGTGAGGGGTGTAGTAGTTGTAATTTTCTCTGTCTTTTTTACGAGTTTTGGCTTGGTGATTTGTGTCTTTCTACAGCTGAATATTATTTTATACCTCAATGACAATTGAGGGTGGTCTTTGGAAATTTTGCAGCTAATTTCTTTTTTGGTTTATACATACTTTTGGTGCTACTGCTCATTGTTGATGGAGTATTGATTGTGTGGTTATCTTTGGTAATTTATGGTGTACGAAAAATTCAGATGTTTTTGTAATATCTGTAGCTGTTATTTTTCATCTATTGCATGGGCTTTTGTTGGGGTGATTAAATGTTAATTATTTGGCTATTGATAGTGAAGCTGGTGTGCGAAAATTCCAGCAGCTGACTACGACAATACTCATAGTGAACAATTTTCCAATTTGTCATTGAAGGAGCTGAATTTATTAGGGAATTTATTTTTCTTATCTTAAGTGTATTCGTTTATGTTCTTTATTATTTTAATCACTTGAGTTATTTGCTTATTATCTTTATCATTAAAAGTTGTTGACAAAAATCTTTTGTTGAGGCTAGCACGAGTCGGTCATGTTATTGGGTGTGAATTACTTTCGCGGGTTGTGAAGACGAGAGATAGTGTCAAGGGTTGATTGAGTCGGCTCGATAAAACCTTGTATAAAACTATTGTCATTAGTAAAAGTATTAAGCTGGGTGAGGGCCCCCATAGACGTAGGCAAAGTATGCTGAACTGCATTAACAAATTTCTAGTGTTGATTTGCATTTGTGCGTTTAATTTTTCTATTTTGATTGTGCTAGAATCAATCATAACCGAATCAGAAATTTTGCGAAACTATGGCCTATTAGAATATCAATTGGTATCAGAACGGGTCACTGAATCAGAACTTAGTATGATAAGTTGGTGCAGATTTGTGTTTCGCGAATATAGCTATAAGAGAAGTAGCATCAATTACTAGGCCTCCACTATTGGATGGCTCCAATTATCCTGCGTGCAAATCTCAGATGAGAGTGTTTATTCAGGCACAGGGAACAAAAGCGTAGAACTCAATGTTACATGGATGGAGTTATAACTAATGACAAGGGATAATTAGTACTGAAAGATCCATTTGAATGGGCAAGAGCTGAAGAAGGGAGAGCACTTGGAAACTCTCAAGCTATGCATGCCATTTTTAGTGCCATTGATGAAGGTCGCTTTTCAATGATATCAGCTTATGAATCGGCAAAGAAGTGTGAGATACTTTGCAAACTATATATAAGGGATCGAAATCTGAGATAACCTCAAAACTTCAGATGTTGGTTGTGACATTTGAAGAGCTAAAGATAGATGAGAGTGAAACTGTTGGAGACTTTCATAAGAGACTGTGTGACATAGCAAATCAAGTACATCAACTCGGGAAGAAATACTTTAATATGAAACTTGTTAAGAAGACATTGATATCATTACCATAGAGGTTTATGCCAAAAATTATAGCCATTGAAGAGGCTTATGATATCAATGAACTATCGTTGGATAAGGTAATTGGGATTCTTACTAATTTTGAGATGAATTTGTTAATGGATAAATGAGAGAAAAGCAAAGTATTGGCATTGCAAGCTAAAACTAGTGAAGTTGTGAATGATGTAGGAGATGAATCTGACGAGAATGAGGATCTGATATTATTGACAAGAAATTTCAGTAAGTGGCTAAAGAAAGTGAAAAAGGACAAACCCGAGTTTTGGCAAAATAGTGGGAGCTCATCGAGCAATAACTTCAAACAACAAGCTAAAACTCAAAAGGATGAAAGAAAAGTGAAGAACATTTAATGTCATGAATGTTAAGGCTTTAGACATGTGCAAGTGGAATGTGTTAATACCTTGAAGAAGAAAAAAAAGGAAGTCCTATACCAGCAACTAGAGTGAGAATGAAATTCGCAAGTGAGTATGGTGGTGAAGAGGAATATGTAAGTAATGCTGCGTTGGTTGCTTTATATAGCAGAAGTCTAGTTGTTTGCTTAATAGTAACCAAGAAGGAAGAAACTGATGATGAAACCATAGATAAATCAGCTCAGAATTTTGGGAAAAAAGCAGATGAATAAGTCCAAAGATTAATTTTAGATTATGACAGTGATGACAGTGACTCAGAGAACAAATATGAAGATATTTACAAAGCTTATGAACTAACGTATGCAAAGTGGGTGCAAACATGTGAGAAGAATGAAAAAGTTAAAGAAGGAAAACTCTAATATGAAGAACATCATTCAAGATCTAGAGAAGAAATTATTATCTATAATAGATGAGTTGAATGAAACTAAGTTGAAGCTGGTTAGCATGAAAAAAGAGATAAGAATGTTAAATGGAGGTACTGAAAAGTTAGAAAAATTGTTGTAAATCGGTAAGATCAAAGGGATCTCTAAGGTATTAGATACAAAGGTGAATGCTCTAAGTCAAATGATGAAAATAAAGATACAATCAGACCTATCCAAAGGGAAATCACAAGGAAGGATCAGAGGTTCATATCTACATGTCATTTTTGTGGAGTTATTAGGCACATAAGACTAAGATGCTACAAGTTGTTACAAATGTTATTTCAAAGAACCCAAAACTGAAAATCTATACATTCCTCACCAAATTTTCAGCAGTAGCCCATGATACCGAGGCACACTTGGGTCAAAAAGGGTCAATTGCAAGCACTCGTAGTTTTTAAATCCACGGAGGCTACTTCTCTAATGGTTGATATTTTGACAGTGGATGTTCACATCATATGACAGGAGAAAGGAGCTACTTAACAGATTATCAAAGTTGTATGGATGGGCATGTGACTTTTGGTGATCGAAAGAAGGCTTCGGTGATTGGTAGAGAAGCACTATACATGAATGAACTGGCACACCTCAAGAATGTGCTTCACATTGATGGATTAGAAGCTAATTAGGTAAGTATGAGCCAACTTTGTGATGATGGTTTATTGGTTAAATTTACAAGTGATGAGTGTAAGGTGTTAATCGAACAAAGATAATGTCTTCTGAGTGGGAGAAGATTAGTAGACAATTGTTATATATTTCAAGTCATTACCACTTTTAAATTAGCCTTATATGACGACAATATAGATCTATGGCATCAAAAGTTTGGGCACATTAATTATGAGCTTATTAGCAAGTTAAAGAAATTGGAAGCTATGAAAGGTTTGCCTATAATGAACAAAGAAGGTAAAAAGGTATGTAGTGCATGTCAAATGGGTAAACAAATGAGAGTGCCACAAAAAAGGTTAGTCACGTTACTTCCTCACGCATTTTGGAATTAATTCGCATGGACTTGGTTGGTCCAACGCAACATGCTAGCATTAGTGGAATGAGATACTTTTTAACTTGTGTTGATGATTATTTTAGATACACTTGGGTATCATTTTTGAATATATGTGCAGGTCATGAATATGAAAAATGTGACAGTGTTGAAAATCCGATCAGATCATGGAAGGGAATTTAAGAATGCAAGCTTCAATGATTTCTGTGACAAATATGGTATCATACAAGAATTTTTAGCACCTAAAACTCCACAACAAAATGGAGTTGCAAAGAGGAAGAATCGAACTCTTCAAGAAAATGCCAGATATATGTTAAATGGAAGAAAAATATCAATGTGATTTTGGGCAGAAGCAGTAAACACGACATGCTACATATGCAACAGAGTTCATCTTAGAAGTATATTAAACAAGACATCTTGTGAACTATGGAAGGGAAAGAAACCAGATATTTACTTTCATATTTTTGGCAGTAAATGCTATATTCTTAAAGATCGGGAATAGTTCGAAAAATTAAAAAACAAGAGTGATTAAGGGATCTTCATTGGCTATTTAACCCACAATAAAGCATATCGAGTGTTCAATCAAAGAACCAAGAAAGTGCTAGAGTTCGTAAATGTTGTGATAGATGATGTGTCTCAATTAAATGGTAAAATGGTAGAAGAAAATTCACAAAACTAGCCTTGTAGACCAGCTCAAACAAGCAACAATACAATCAAAGAACCAAGACAACTTATGCAATAATAATTCCTTTAAATAATCAAAATTCACGAAAAGATGATTTGAATAGGTATCCTCCCTCACAGATTAGAAGAGGTCATCTAGTTGAAAACATAATTGGAGAAATCAGTGAGAGAAGAAAAACAAGGGAAAGAAAAAGAGTTGATTATCATGAATTTGTGGGATTTTTATGTTTTACTTCTTAATTCAAGCCTAAAAATTGTAAAGAAGCCTTATGAGATGAGTTATGAAAAACAACTATTTAAGAAGAATTGACTCAATTTGCTCGCAATAACGTATGGGAATTGGTGTCAAGACCATTTGATGTAAATGTGATCAGAACAAAATGGGTTTTTCGTAATAAAAATGATGAAAAAATAATGTGACTAGAAATAAAGCAAGGTTGGAGGCTCAAGGCTACTCTCAGATTGAATAAATTGATTTTGATGAAACTTTTGCACCAGTGGCAAGGCTTGAGTCGATTAGACTACTTTTGGGTATAGTATGTGTAAAAGGCTTCAAGCTTTATCAAATGGATGTGAAAAGTGTATTTTTGAATAGGTTCATACAAAAAAGGGTATATGTTGAGCAGTCAAAAGGATTCATTGGTTCAGTCCATGTTGATCATGTTTTTAAGCTAAAGAAGGCTCTTTATGGTCTCAAACAAGCGTCAAGGGCTTGGTATCAAAGGCGCACTCAATACATACTCAAGTAAGGTTATGAAAGAGGTAGTGATGACAATATCCTATTTCTTAAAAAATTCAGATCTAATTTGATGATTGCACAGATTTATGTTGATGATATTGTGTTTAGTTCCACTCATCCTAAAATGGTGGACGAATTTGAGGATCTAATGACATATGAATTTGAGATAAGCACGGTTAGTGAATTAAACTTTTTTTTGGATTTGCAAATTAAACAATGAAGGATGGTATCTTTGCTTCGTAAACAAAATAAGCAAAGAATGTAGTAAAGAAGTTTGGACTTAGGAATGCTCGGCATGCTAGAACTCCTATGAGTGTATCTACGAAGTTAAACAAAGATGAAAAATGGTAAAAGTATTGATGTCAACTGATATAGAAGTATTATTAGTAGTCTACTGTATTTAACCGTAAGTAGACCGTAAATACAGTAGACCGGATATTTGTTATAGCATTGAAGTATGTGCTCGCTATCAAGTTAACCAGAAAGAGACAAACTTAATAGTAGTAAAGAGGATTATCAGATATGCCAGCAGTACTTCTAAATTTGGAATTTGGCATGCATATGATTCTACATTTTATCTAGCCGGGTATAGTGATACAGATTGGGCTGAAAATTTAGATGATCGAAAAAGCACTTCAGGGGACTGTTTCTTCTTGGGTAACAGTATGATTTCTTGGTATAGTAAAAATCAAAATTTTATTTCATTGTCAACAGTAGAAGCGAAATATATTGTTGCAGGTAGTTGTTGTTCACAAATTCTTTGGATGAAACAAATGTTAGAAGATTATGGAATAAATCAAAATGTGTTGACAATCATGTGTGATAACAAGAGTGTTATAAAAATCTCGAAAAATTTAGTTGAACATTCGAGAACAAAACACATTGACTTGAAGTATCACTTTATTTTAGAGCTCGTGGAGAACAAAATATCTACTCTTTCATATTTATCCACTGAAAAATATCTACTATTGTTGCTTCTCAAAAATTGACAAAGAAACTGGCTCATAAATCTGTCCAACCATCTATGTATGTTATTTTTGATAGAAAATTCTGATTTAGATACTGACAAGGCTCCCGTTGAAAATATTGTTCCCAGCTCCACAATTGTACCACCGCCGATTGCCCCTATTGTTGCTCCTCGAAAATTGACAAAGAAACTGGCTCAGAATTCAGTTCGACCACCACACCGAGGCCATCTAATCAAAATGTTGGTTAATGACGCTATGTACTATAAATTCTACACTTTTGTTGCAGCACAGAAATCAGACACTATCGTGAACATCAAGTTAGTTCTTGACCATCCGATAAACTTGGATGAATTTTAGTTGTTTCGTTTGGATGTGCTGATGTTTGAAAGAAATCTATTGCAAGCTGCATTGTTACCACAACACTTTGATTCTGATTCGGTAAAAGAATTTTACTGTAATTTGGATAACAATCTCTTAACTGAATATGTTGTGTGCTATCAAATGGTGTATATGGGAGATAGATTGATTCCATTTGATCCTGATAGGCTGAATTTATTTTTGGGGTTTGATAATCTACTTGGGAATCTTACTTAGAGTGATGATTGGAATGTGTCAAACGATATGATGACAGTTGTGTTAACTAGAGGAAGATTAACCGCTTGGCCATCTACTTCTGTTTTGCATGCTTCTATGCTGACGCAGAAATACTTTATTATTCATAAGTTGGTTTTGGCAAATTGGATACCAAGTACGCATGTAGTATCGGTTTATCTTGCACAAGATAAGCTTGTTTACGCCATTGGAACTAGGGAAAACTTAAATGTGGGCAAACTTATCGTTAGAGCAATGCTGGCAGTTATTGATAAGCCTCATTCCTTGTTATACTTTCCATGCTTAATCATTTAATTTCTATATGCAAATGGTGTTCCTCTATTGGATTTGAGTGCTCTTGAATCGATGACATTGATGAATATCTCGCGAAGGATTTTGAATGTGAATAAGCATGTTCTGGTGGTTGATTTGCCCTATACTGTTGGAACCCGTTACTGGATGTCCAACCTCTTAATCCGTAAATCCAAACTGGAACCCGAATCCGCGTTGGAAACCTTGACTAATCCGAAAATC
>JAOTBA010000205.1:38366969-38377162 GCA_025629845.1 Erythroxylum squamatum
AACTTGGCTTATGGTCAGCTATGTTTTTGGTTTATTTGCAGCTGGTCAGCTGATTTTCCTAGAGTTGGTGGGAACAATGTTCCAATCCGCTTTTCTTTTCGATTCAGTTTGTTTCATTTTTTACGTATTCCACCTATCAGGCGTACATGAATCCACTGGTGTGTTGTGGGGTTGATTATTATAAAATAAAGATACAGACTATGTTAAAATGGGCGATAAGTTTATATTGAACCAACTTCATTGTGCATCAAGAGATCTATGTAATCTTCAAGCTGCTGCTTAGATTATGGAGGTTAGTCAGATGCACCTTCATCATTTCCTTTACAGTTGTAAGAAACAGGCCGTAAATTTTTGCGTTATGAGAGGATCATGTCTGTATTGAATATGATGTTAGTTTAGAAAGTTGGTTCAATCTGTGTTGCAGTTATTTTATACGCCCTAGATTTTCAGCTAGAAGATTCATGAGTTATGATACCATATTGTAGGCTTAGCTGCTTTTATTGCTTTGATTTCGCAGGTTGGAATTGCTTTAAACACCCAAGTTTTCTTTCTGTGTAGTATGGAATCACACCGCCTTTTGAGTTATGGTGTGACTGGTGCAGCTCTATCCCACTCATCACCCCGTCCATCGCTGCTGCCTAGTAGGCCACTCAAGTTTGAAATAGGAAACTCACCAAGCTCAGCCTTTTCAACACAATTTGATTGTGATACGTTAAGTGATAGTCCGGAGCAGCTTAGCTCTTTGGATAATATTTCAGGCATCAGTCTTTGCTGTAACTCTTCGATTGAGTCGACAACTTACCTTCATAGGTTGAGCCCTTCGCTGCTGCAAGACTCAAGTTCTAGTCAGAACGTGAAACATGCTCTGCAGCAACTGGAGACTGCTCTAATGGGGCCTGATGATGATGAAGATACGACCGTGCCTAATGCTTCCATTGAGGAAAGTAATAGGCCGCAGGCGTCATGTCAGAGAACTGAGTCCTGGATCCAGGGGCAACAACTGGCTTCTCAGTTAATTCAGCCTAATCCATCGTTTGTCTCTAGACATAGGCAGCCAGGGGAAGGTGCTTCTGATGAGAAATGTCAAAAAGCAGTGCAGGAAGCTTCTTTACATAACAAAACGCCAGGAAATTTGAAGCAAGTGTTGATTGCTTGTGCTAAAGCTCTTGCTGAAAACAACAGTACTGACTTTGAAAGGTTGACTGAAAGGGCTAGAGCTGTTGTGTCCATCAGTGGAGAACCGATACAGCGCCTTGGGGCTTACTTGATAGAAGGCTTGGTAGCTAGGAAGGAGTTATCAGGAACTAACATATATCGTGTACTTAGATGTAGAGAGCTTGAAAGCAAGGACTTGCTTTCCTACATGCATATCCTGTATGAAGTTTCCCCATACCTGAAGTTCGGATACATGGCAGCTAATGGAGCCATTGCTGAAGCCTGCAGAAATGAGGACCGAATTCATATTGTTGACTTCCAAATTGCTCAGGGGACTCAGTGGCTGACTCTCCTACAAGCTCTTGCCGCTAGACCAGGTGGGGCTCCGCATGTTCGTATTACAGGTATCGACGACCCTGTTAACAAGTATGGTCGTGGTGATGGACTACGTGCAGTCGGGAGACGACTGGCAGCAATATCTAGGAAATTTAATATTCCTGTAGAGTTCAACGAGCTTCCAGGTTTTGCTCCTGAATTGACTCGGGAAATGCTTGAAATCAAACCTGGCGAAGCTCTGGTAGTGAATTTCCCCATGCAGCTCCACCACACTCCTGATGAGAGTGTTGATATGACCAATCCAAGGGATGGTCTGCTTCGAATGGTGAAGTCACTTAATCCCAAGCTAACTACTTTGGTGGAGCAAGAATCGAATACAAACACAACTCCTTTCCTCGCTAGATTTGTAGAAACAATGGAGTTCTACCTGGCAATGTTTGAGTCCATCGACGTGACGCTGCCGAGGGACCAGAAAGAGAGAATTGGCGTGGAACAACAGTGCCTAGCTAGGGACATTGTGAACATTATTGCTTGTGAGGGGAAGGAGAGGGTAGAGCGACACGAGCTCCTGGGGAAATGGAAGTCCAGGTTCACAGTGGCTGGATTTCGCCAATACCCTTTGAGTTCCTATGTCAACTCCGTGATACGGAGCTTGCTGAGATGCTACTCAGAGCATTACACACTGGTGGAGAAGGATGGAGCTATGTTGTTGGGATGGAAGGACAGGAATTTAATTTCTGCTTCAGCTTGGCGTTGATTCTGGGAAAGATGGACAGATAGGTTTAGCAATAATCACACACTACCATTACATAGGCGAGGATGTTGCATAGTCTCATAGTGGAAGTGTTAGAACTCCACAGAATCTGAGGCAGTTGTTGTAAAAGTCGTACGTCCTAGTCATGTAATTCAATTTTACAAATTAAAAGTTTCACTTTCCTGAGTAAAGAAAACTCAAAATCAAAACTAAAAAAAAAAAGGTTTGCAGATTCCTAAAAGAAAGAAAAATAAATTCTGAATTCTAAGAAACAAAAAGGATGAGAATTTATTCCCCGTGATAACTAAATTCAACTCTAATATATTTTTGATAAAACTTTTTATTAAATAGAGATTTAGTAGTTCAAAACTTTTATTTAGTACTTTAAAACTTTTATACTCCAAGGTATACTTTAGAATAGAAAATATAATATTCAATCATGTATTCAGATGCCGATTACATATAAAGAGCAAAGGATCTGGTAAACGTCCTATGTTATGTTTATTATAGATAGAAATCCAATCTGTCAGCTTTTCTCACCCTGAGATGCGTTGCTTCATACAAGCTTTAATTATGAATTTGAATCTCTAGAACACATTTGGCTCTTATCACTTTTTATATTAATGTTCACCTGAAAACCAACATTTAGATGATTAAATGTATTTTGGATTTGACAAAAACTTAAAACTTTGATGTGCTAATGCAAGTCTCAGGTATTAATTACGGATATGTTAAACTTTTCATCTCTTGTAAAATTTGTAATCTAAAAAGTCAAGATTTATTGTAAAAAATGTTCTTAATTTGGCTAGATTAGAATTCAAAACCAATTTTTAGGTTCCATATTGTTTTATCATTGTGTTGGCATGTTATTCTTGTTTGCGACCTTGTTTTAATTTTGTACTTGTATATTATTTGCACTATAGAATAAAATAATTGAATTCATTCCAGTTTAATAATATTTGTTATTTCTCAAACAAAATGCAATGAATTCACCAAAAAAATATCTTCCTATACGGAATTCATTTTGAAAAGAACCTAAAGTTTCATAATCTTAACATTTTGAAGGATAAATCACAAAAAATTTGACTTATCTCAATTTTGCAATATTAACCTGTAGTATAAAAAGAAGACACTAAAAATATTCGAACTTTTAATTTGTTACGAAAATAGTCTGATATTGATCTTCCGTTTTTTATGCTCTATGTGAATACCACACGTATAATATATTTTAATTAATTAACATTTATTTTATTAAATCTTTAAAATTTTCATGCAGGACTCTAAGCTCACACCATTTGGAGCAGGAAGGAGCATATGTCTGGTATAACATTTGGCTTCACAAGTTTGGCGCTTCCACTTGCTTAATTACTATACCACTTCTACTAGACGAACAGACGAAATGTTACCAGAGAATTTAGATATGACGAAGAGGTTTAGAGCAACAGTTGGCAGAAAGCACAGCTTAATGTTGATTGAGTTCTGATAAAAGATCACGAATCTGACAAAATTTTCATGATTTGGATTAACATTAATCCACGTATATGTGAATTAATAAAATGCAAAAGTCCCATTTTAAACTCTATTTAATTCTTATAAATATGAAAGTATTAATCTTCCATTGATTTATGAGGTCTAATGGATTCGTATCAACATGTATTCACATGTGAGGAAACAGTAATCATGTGAGAACACAGAACGCATAATTTCAATTCTAGGAACCAATTGGTGCCATTCACAACATTGAAATATTGGCTAGCTCCTCACAGCCTGAGTCCATTGATCTTACTGCTACAACAATCACTTCCTTTCCAATTTACCAGAAGCCATGAAAACAATCAGATTTGAACTAAAGAACATAGTCAATATTTTCATTTAGTTTTGGAAGGAAAAAAGAACAGGTAACCTATAAAGTTAAACCAATTCTTGACTATAAAATAAAATCTTATATGACGCAATGACGAAGTTAAGAGGTTTCTGAAGTAATCAGCTATGGGTGTAAGAGCATAAAAAGAGACTCAAATGACTAAATTAATTCAGATACTCCGACATTATCTTATGAATCTTCATACATAATGTTTTTCTTCTTTCTACCATATTGATTTTTTTTAGCCTGAAATATTTTGTGAGGAAGAAAACAAAAATCTACTTCTAGAAGTAAAGAAGAAATGGAAGAAGGAAGGAGTTAGTTAGATGGGCTGTACATAACAAACAAGAATTACTTCAATTAGTTTCTTTTTTAAAATTTTTTTGTGGTAATTTATAACAAACACCTGTATATGTATACAACTTAGAAGGAATAACAATACTATTGTAAACTCTGCAAGTTTATCAATCTCTCGTTTCCTCCTCTATTTTTCTAAAGCTTCAACATGGTATCAGAATTAGCTTGTTTTTGAGACGTCAATGATAGCTTAATCTGCACTAAGGTTGCCTTCATACTTGACCAAAGTCCTCATGTCAAATCAAAGCTCAGCTTCATCACAAAATTCATCACTAGTGGAAGATCCAAATTCTCCTTACTCCATTGGTCCATCATATAATTATATCACACTAATTACTTCTCCAGAATTCATTGCACTAAACTATGTTATGTGGAGTTGATCATTCATATTTGCTTTTCAATAAAACAAGAATGATTTTATTGATGGTAAGATCCAAATTCTCCTTACTCCATTTGTCCATCATATAATTATATCACACTAATTACATCTCCAGAATTCATTGCACTAAACTATGTTATGTGGAGCTGATCATTCATACTTGCTTTTCAATAAAACAAGAATGATTTTATTGATGGTACAATCTTTAAACCAAGTGCTAATGATCCATTTTACAATGCATGGATTCAATGTAACAATCTAATCATTTCCTAGTTGTTGAAATCTATAAGTTAATCATTAGCTTCGACAGTTTTTCATATAAATTCACTTGCAAAAATATGAGAGATACCAAAAAAATGCTTTGGTTAACCTAATGATAAATGAATATGCATATTGCAATATGATTTATCTATGTTAATTCAAGAGAACAAATTTGTTGATTCATATTGTATAAAACTTACCATGAACCTTGAGAAACTTAGGTACGATAGACGCTATCCTCACTGCATATGTGGAAGCTACAACCCACATTGTTTTTAGCATTATGTGGATCAACAATTGAAGGATGATGTTTTTAAGTTTTTGAATGGATTAAATGAATCTTATTATCATTAAACTTCACAAGTCTTATTGATGAAGCCTTTCCCTAACTTGGAAGAAGCATATAATATGGTAATGAGAGATGAATTTAGGAGAGTGGTACTAGGTCCTTCACAACCTCTAATTGAACCATTTGCTTTAACATCTTTTTGAGAACATAATAAGAAAGGATAATAAAAAATTATGTGCAGTCATTATGGGAAGAAAGGACATAAAAAAAGAAAAATGCCACAGAATAATTGGTTTTCCTTCTGACTTCAAATGTAGCAAATAAAAAAGATAAGGAAAGACACTGGTTAATGTAGTTAGGTCATATGGAAATGATGCTGCACACAACAAAGATAGTGAATATGCTCAAATCCAAGAAACATTTCTAATGACACTAAACAAAAATTAGATGCAGAGATTGTTAACTCTTTTAAGTGGACAAGGAACAATACAACAAAATGTTTTAATCGCTCAATCATCAGGCTCTAATTTTGGTGTTCACAATACACGATCAAGTGATATGGGTAATGCACATTATTCCAATTTCACAGGTATAACTCCTAGCCTACCTTTTTCTTCATCACAAGGATACTTGATGCATTTCAGGCTACTACAATATCATTGCATAATAAATTGGTATTAGATACAGGTGTTTTTAATTACATGTGCAACAATGCTTCACTTTTGTATAACGTCAAATATGTTAAAATCTTATATGTTCAGATGACAAATGGACAAAGAGCTCAAGTTACACATTTAGGTTCAGTATCACTTTCTTCTTCACTACACACACATAATGTTATATGCATACCCTCATTGAAGCTCAACCTTTTCTCTGTCAGTAAATTTACGAAAACTCACAAATGTTTCTTTGTGTTCTCTCCTGAAAAGTGTGAAATCTAGGGTCAATGTCCCCAGATGATGAGTGGTTATGCTAAAGAACCTGCAGACTTGTAATTTCTTCAAAGAGCACCAAATTCATCTGAAAAGACATTTGGAGTCTCTAGTACTTCACATAAACTTGATTTAGTGTTTGTTTCCAATGTTTTTAGAGTCATCATTGTTTGAAATTTGGCATTATAAGCTTGGTCATGTTTCTCATGACAGATTGGGTGTAATATATAAATCCAAACCTAATACAGTTTCTCAATCTAATAAAATATGTGAAATTTATCCTTTGGCCAAACAAAATAGACTTCCTTTTCCCTCTTATGTCAAAAAAACTAAGCACCCCTTTGAGTTATTGCATATTGATGTATGGGGAACATAATCTAATACAGCAATCAGTGGTTTTCACTATTTCATTACATTTGTGGATGATTTCACTAGTCACTTAGGTTTATCTCATGAGTCACAAGATAGATGTTTAGTTTATCCTACTTGGCTTTTATAAATTGACTGAAACTCAATTCAATAGGACTATTAAGAAAATAGATCTGACAATGCTAAGGAACTTGACATGAAATAATTCTTTGCTAAAAAAGGAATTATACACCATTTTTCCTTTGTTGAAACTCCTCAACAAAATGCCATGGTTGAAAGAAAACATTAGCTTTTGCTTATTGTTGCTAGAGCTCTTATGTTTCACATATGAAGGTCTTTGGTTCTCTTTGTCTTACCTTCACACTTCATAATCATAAACAAAAATTTGAAGCTAGAGTAAGGAAATGTGTTTTTATTGGATACCCCATTGGTATTAACGGATACAAAGTTTATGATCTTGATAGTCATGAACTCTTTATCTTAAGAGATGTTGTTTTTCATGAACATATCTTTCCATTTGATTCCAATCACTCATCTTACACCAACAAATTCCATAACCACTCTCATCTCTTTCCTAATACTGCTTACTATGACATTTCACTGAATACATCACATTTATATAGCAGTGTTAGTAATAAGCCTGAAAATGCATTAAGATGTTTTCCTAATGGATCATCTCGGGTGAAATGGGACAGTTTGGCCGATCTATGTCCGTTAAACGGATATGGAAGTCAGTTTAACGGACCTTCTCGGGTGAAATGGGACAGTTTGGCCGATCTATGTCCGTTAAACGGACATGCATGTCCGTTTAACGGACATTCACGGGAAAGATGGCAATTTTTGACACTGTTAAAGGCCGAATCAGGTTTTGTGTTCTTTATGAAAGTTGTAGCTCTTGAAGTCTACTTTCTAATGGTCCAAGAACGAAGTCAATCCGATATTTGTGGTGAAAGTTATGGCAATCGCGCCAAGAGAGGTACAAATCCATTTTGGGTGTGAACATGGTCTATTCTTTTGGTCATAACTCCCTCATCCGACCTCCAATTGAGGTGATTCTTAGACCAATAGATTTCTAAGACATGTATGTATCTCTCCATGGAAATTTGTATCATTTGGAGTTGAATTGAGAGAGTTTTCATTAAATTAAGTGAGAGGTCGGATAGGAGAGCAAGTTTGAGATATGAGCACATCTTGGTATTTTGATGATATCTTGAGTTGTAGAACTCCGATTAAGTTGATTCTTGCGCCAAAACAAACTAGAAACTTAGAGCTATGATTTCTTTGAAGAAGTCAAATTGAAATTTAGGTTTGAAGATTTCCAAATTCTGTTCACAAGCAGGCGAATTGAGTTCAAGCATGTGACTGTTTTGTGTGGGCACACTATTGAACCATTTGTGAGCAAATTTTTGGGATGTAATAAAAGAAAAAAAATGATGGCTAATTAGGGTTTAATGAGATAACCCTTCAAGGTAATATGCATGTATTATGCACGCGCATGCGTTCATGTTTCTCAAGCGTTGGACTTCGGAATCAAGCGGGGTCCAACATGAGCAAGAAGTTGGGTTTCGGAAACGGGATCCAACATTAAAATTTATAAGCCCTCAAAAACCGCAAGCGCATTGGTCGCAACTGTAGTATAAGAGGTGTTGATCCCACAAGGAGGGTATTATCCTAATCCTAATTCATCTAAGGCTCAAAGAAAAGAATAAAAGGAAATAAAAACTACACAAGTGAACGCGGAAAGTAAATACGAGAAATTGATTCAAGAATTGTAAAGCATAAATTTCAATAAAATATAATTAAACTGCAATCACACAAGTCACAATGGAAATCCATCAAGAGATTTAATCAAGTTATGAGAGAGGGGATTTTACCTATCATTAATGCTAATCTAGCCATTTATGTGTTTATGGGATGTTAGTTCTAGATGGATGTAGGGTTGATTACTCTCTCTCGAGTTATAACCATTAAACACTAAATTGTAAACCCTAATCGAATTATGAAACTTGCAATCTCTCAATTCACAAATTATCCACAATTCTAATTAGTTATAAAGCTCTCTAATAAACAATCGGGTCTCGCATAGGATCCCTCTCTATGAAATTACTGACTAGATTGATTAGGCTGTCAATTAGACTGCCTAACTCTCATTAATCTGATCTAATAATTTTTATCTGGCTCGCCCTCTTGGTTTGTTACCGAAACATGAAAATACATTAGTCAATCACAACAGCTAAACCAATAAACACAAAAATAACTAAATCAACATTAACTTAAAGTAAAATCCCAAAGGAGAGTTCAGAACATTATCAACAACCCGAAATCCAATTCCAGACAATCCATCTCAACTTTATACATTTAAATGAAAACAGAAATGAAGAGAAAATAAAACTTAGGTTGGACAAATCGGGAATGTAGCGATGTCAGGATACCACCTAATCTGAGGAGCACTGACGTCGGGATCCACTTCTTCTTCCTCTTCTTCTTCTCTCTCTCTCTCTCTTTTTCTCTCTATTTAAGGTTTTTAAGAGTGGTTGAATGTAAAGCTCCATTCTTAATTCTTCTTGTCATTATTTAAATATTCTTTTATTTTTTGGGTATCCCTAAGGTTTTTTCGGGTCCGAAAGGTCTAAAAGTCCCTCGAAGCATGAAATTCATAAGTGTCTGTATGTCTGCCCGATGCAGGCCACGATCATGGATAACCTCTGAGCCTTCTATCACGATCGTGGTATACAGGTCACGATCGTTGGCCATTCCTAGAGCTTCTATTTTCAGCCCGAATGTCTTTCGAAACTCTTCTGTTCTTCGATATTGACCCTAAAAAACTAGCAAACACATCAAGGTACCTCAAAAATATAATATTTAAGCTCAAAAACTTACACTAACCCTTAAAACACTTAAAACACAAACAATTAACAAACTAACACAATTCTAACCTAAACACATACTAAATGATTGAATTAATGGCTTAACACATATCAAACTATACACTAAAACACGATTCAATTTACACTTATCAAATCCTATGAAAGGTTACACCCTCAATTAAGAAAAATCACATAGGTCTCTCTGTTGAACACCCATTTAACCCTTATTATCTAATTCGTGATCCAGACTCGCTTATGTTGTCAATAAATGAATTTAAATCAATTTTAGTTGTTAGAATAACTAAATCATGCATTATGATCAATCAAAAGCAATTAAAATATATATTTCATAAATTAAAATGAATTCATCCTTAAAAAATAAAAAATTTGATGTCTTGCTATCTAAACATTGAAAAGAGTTTAGCTATGAATCATAGTTAAAACAATTAAAGTAATAGATCAAAGAAAATAATAAATTATAGAGAAATAGATGACAGCGCGTGTCGAGTGCACTGCAAAATTTATTTGACTCTGCACACTAAAATTTGTAGCCGTGGTAAGTCGGGATCGAATCCACAGGGAATGTTCGGTTAATTTTCGGAATGAAATTAATTGATGCAAGGAAAATAA
>JAOTBA010000205.1:38425717-38438601 GCA_025629845.1 Erythroxylum squamatum
CCAAGTATTGATTGGTCGGTAAAAAATATACGTAACTTATATATTGCAACCAAATAATTTTTAGTTGCAAAATGTATATAATTAGCAACTATTTTACTATGGTTGCTGAGAATTTGGTTGTTGAAACCAAATTTTCTTGTAGTGTATAGTATTAACATCAATTGTAGGTAATTAATTTGATTGAATAATACTTAGGTGTAATTGTGTAAAGTTTAGATATTTTGTAAACTTAGGGGACATAAAGGATACTAACTATGAAATCACTCTTTTAAATTAACAGTTTTGTAGAAATAAGTAATGATAATAGATCTTGGATGTATAGACGATTAACACCTGATGGTTTCATTAATCTTGAATTTGTTGAGGGAGTTGAAGCTTTTATTCATTATGCATGTTCTCAACCTACATATATGGATGACCCAAAGATCATATGTCTATGTAAAAAGTGCAATCACATTTGTTTCCTTCCTATTGATGAAGTGGATGGGCATTTACTGAGAAAAGGATTTGTTTCAAATTATTTTGGGTGGACACGACATGGGAAGCCATTGATTTGTAACACCTCAAGGGGTAATGAAGTACACTCGACAGTGAATGTAGATGAGTTTAAAGGGGGGATTGGATATAGAACAAATAATGTGGGTGCAATTGAAAATCCTTACATGCTAATGGTTTATGATGCAACCGGTTATACCTTTTAGGAAAATATAAAAAATCTTGAAGAAGAACCAAACCCACATGGGATCTGAATTTGACACGATCATTTATAAAGTATGGGAGAGACGAGCACGTACACTTATCGAGACTTTGTTAGTGTGATACACAAGACTGGTGTATAATCGCCTTATATTTCTGAACAAATATGGAGTCGTTGGTAGCAGTAATAGACATCACCTGAGGCAATGTCTATTTTAAAGCGTAATTCTACCAACAGACATGGAGGACTGAGGGGAGAGAGTCTTCTCGTACATACTGGAGGATCTATTACCCACCACGAACATGCAGAGAGACTTGTAAGTATCTACATCACACTTATATTTTGATTTTTTTACTTTGGTGTATTTCAATTTAAGTTGATGTGTGAATTTTGGAATGAAAATATGTGTATTATGAAGAATGATAATGTTATAAATGTCTGGTGCCATATATGATTGTGTTGTTGAGTTACTTTTTTTGTTCAACAAGGGTAAATATCATAAAAATAGAGAAAATTCTGCCGAAATTTTTGTAAATTGTAATTCACTTATAACATTTTATTCTGATGTAGGAAAAGTCTATAGGCACGAAGCCTACACCCCATCAGCTCTTTTTGCACACTCACACTAAGAAACATGACGGTGTGACCTTCGTCAACACCCGATGTAGAGAACTAAACGTATGTGAAATTTATGTTTTAATATTAATGCTTAATAATTATCACTTATTAACATAAACATTGCCTTCTGATAGGATCAGAAAGAATTCAACGACAGTCTCAACAGTCTGAAGATGTTGATGAGAGTCAAACCTATCTTCATGCAATGGGTGGTAGGGACCGTCATGGAAGGATATTCGGCTTAGGTTCATTTGCGAACACATATTATTCGCAATCCTCCACATCTAGTACAGCAACATCTAGTAGGCAGTCTGCACCCAATGAAGTCCATAAGCTTTGGAGCATAGTACAGACATTAGCAACTCAGTTGCAACATTCATTGCAATACATAGCCCAGCTTCATAATGAGGTGGATGAGTTGAAGGGGAAGGCAACACCTCATCGCAGCAGTCAAAGCATCCACATTTACCAAATAGATAGCATACTTGTAGTCATTTAGTATGAATTAAATACTTATTATGTACAAATAATTTTTTATTATCAATTAAGATAATTTTTACTTTATATCATCAATCAACTTTTTATTTTAACATATTAAATGTGATCAACAGATAACTGATAACTATATAAATTATGCATCAACCATAAGATTATCAAATAAAATTAAATGCAAGGAAAAATTTTAAAAAACAGTTTTAGTAAATTTACCGACAGAAAAACAAAGTTAGTCGGTAAAATCTATTTAATTTACCGATGGATAACTAAGTTCCGTCGGTAATGTTAGTCGTTAACTTACCGATGGAATAACCAATTCCGTCGGTAAAGTTACCGACGGACAAGATTTATGCATTGATAAATTTACCAACCGAAATAATCTTTTCATCACTAAATTTACCGACAGCGCAAAATATCCATCGGTATATTTACCGACGGTAACACAAAATATCTGTCGATAAATTAGCAATGGAAATTTTGTGATTCGTCGCAAATTATTACCTACGGTCGTTTCTCCGACGCCTTGATCTATCGGTAAATTTCTTCGCTAACTTAGCTCACTGACGGAATGTGTAGGTTTTCTGTCGGTAATGTCTATTACTAAACTCCATTTTTCATATAGTGACCAGCAATTGCTACACGGATAAGTTCTACATAGCTGCAAGATATTGAACCACAAGTGGGAGAATATTGGGAGTAATGGAGCACATGGTTTAAGTTTTCAGGTTCCATATTATATATAGAGCTTATAAGGAATATTCTCAAGAGCAAGTCTTTAAGCTTATCTAAGGTGCTTAGTCTTTTGTTTAATAGTTGTCCACAAAATGAGAAGTTTGTAGATAGTTGTCCCTGAACTAGGCAAGCTCCTACCATGATACCTTATTAGGTTTAAGAGATTGGATGAGCCAGAAACAAGATTCACCTTAGACATGTGGTGCATCCAGATTATCTTGTCCTCCCTTTCTCCATTTGGACTGTAATTAGTGGTATTGTTAACGATATTATTAAGTCATTGAAATCCATATTGCCAATCTCCATTTTTTAGGATTATGTTAGCCTTGGCTTTTGGAGATATAACAAGACAGAGATCTCCAAATCCTAAGTGAGATATAATGGACCCAGATCATTCCGGTTGTCATATCAAACCAGGTTTTTGCATCATTGTATATAATGGTTTTCATCCCTAAGCTCGTGAAGCTTCTCAACTTTAGAATTTGTTTCCAGGACCAGGAGAAAGAGTGACTTAGTTTTATGCTCCAAAAACTACTTCTTTTGAGTATATCTTACGTTTAACGAGAAGCATCATGTTGAAGTTTCGCAGTGAAATTATCCTTAAACCACGCTTCCCTTTGGCATAACAAATGTAGAACCATTTAACCTTAGCTTTAACGGCATCCTGTGATCTCTGAACCCAAAGGAAAATTTCAAAATCTTCGCAACATCCTTCGTGAGGTTTTATGGCAAGATAAGATGACTACACCAATATGTGCTAATCATAAAATTGTTTAGAATATATATTATCAGTTGGAGTCTTCCTACAAAAGAGAGGAACCTATAGCTTCAGTGGTCCACTCTCCTAATGATTGCATCATATAGAGGCTAACAATCTCTATATGCAATCCACCTTGATGAGATTAGGATCCCTAAATATTTAAAATAGGGTTCCAAAAGTTTGAGACCAGAAATAGTTGAAAGATTGCTCCTCATCTCTAATCTATCAGCAAATATTAGCAAGTTACTCTTTAACTTGTTAACAGAGAGTTTGAATAGAAGACTGACTGAGTTGAGGATTTCCATAGGCCTCTTAATTGAGTTTACGTTTTGATTGATTCCTTTTTTTTTTTTTGGTTGTAGTTTTTAGTTTTTGTTTTATATTTTATATTTTTCTTTTAAATAAAAACAAAACTATGTTTGATTGTTAATATCAATATAGCTATATTTTTATTATTGATGATAATTACATATTAAATAAAACTTAAAGATAAATTATTTTTAATTAATTAAATTTATTTTAATCTCTTATATAATATTTATTAATAAATTATCAACAAAATTATTTTATTTTAAACAAATAATATAAAATTAAAATTTATTTAAAATATTTTAATTTTTAATTAAATTTTATTTGAAATTTATATATTTTGAAGATATTTTAAATTCAATTATATTTATTAATAATTATCTAATTTAATTTAATTATAAAAATTAAATTAAATTATTCATAATTCTTATTAATAATTAATATATCAAATAATTAAATAATACATACTTAGTTGATACTAAACTAGACTATTAAAAAAACCATTTTTTGTAGTTTTCATAAATTTGAAAATTGGAAGAACCAAAACTAAAATTAAAAACCAAAAAATCAAACAAACGGTTTTTTTTTTACGAAAATTTGAAAACAAAAACAAAAGGCCAAAACCAAAAATAAAAATAAAAACAAATATGCCCTGATTTTTTGCACCTGTAATAGTACCTGAAGGTGCTATCTTGACTGTTTCCTTGAGCCAAATGCTTTAATAGCTTCAAAGGTCAAGTTCCAATAAATTGAATCAAAACCTTTCTCAAAGTCAATTTTCATTAAGCACCTTCTCAAATCTTTCTACTTTGATAACCTGTAAAGAGTTCCTCAGTGTTTAGAAGGTTATTTCCTTTGCTTTAACCCCTAATAAAAGCACTTTGGCTGTGATGGATTAAGGAGTTGAGAACCACCTTCAATCTAGATGCAATCAACTTCGAAATAAATTTGTATATGACATTGAAACACTAAATTGGCATGTAGTCATTTAAAGAATTTAGATTAAGTTTCCTGGGAACTAGAGTAACAAAAGTCATTTTAAGCTCTTTTAGTAATTTGCCTTTAGAGAAGAATTCCAAGATGGAATTAGTGAGCAGATGACCTATCAAATGCCAAGTTTCTAGAAAAAATCAGCCCCTAGCCCATCTAGACCTGGTGCTTTTTTCGGTTTGAAACTAAACATGGCTATCTTGATTTCTATTACATTAAAAGGTTGAACTAACGTCTCCTTTTGCTGCTGGGAGAAAGAGTTAAGGATGACATTCCTAAGTTCATACATATAAGGAGATGTATGTATAATAAAGGATCCTAGAGTTTTCTTAAAGCAATTAAGGGTTATGCTCTTAAAACCTACGTAATGATTGATTTTGTATTGTATTCCATGTTCATCCACTAGGCAGAAAATGTTACTTCTATTCCTTTTGCTTAGTATTGAGTTATAAAAGTATGAAGTGTTTCAATCTCCATCCCTCATCTAGTGAATTTTGGCCTTTTTTAAGTAAAGAGTACTGATTCCAGAGGGCAAGGGTAATAGTTGTTGAGAGCATTCAATTACCACTGTTTTTCGTAAACTTGTCATGAGGATCAATTTGAAGTTTCAATTGGGCCACTTCCAGGTCCTTTCTCACAATTGTAATGGATTCATTCATATAGGATTTTCTCCCTTTGAACTTTTCTAAGTTATAGCTTCACAAAGTGTAGTTTCTTAACACAAGTGTGGTTTTCAGACCCTTTGATTTTGATTTCCAATCCTCTTCTGACATCTTTAAAGCCTTCGAATTAGCTAAGAAATTAAGTATTAACGAGGGTTTTAAATCAATGATAATTACGTTTTTGTACGAAAATGGTCCAAGAATTCGACACCCACCACCGTGTCAACTGTAGATGACGAATTTGCGCGGCCCAAAAGCAAAGGCCGACAAGAAAACAAAGGAAGATTACCCCCACGTGTGGGTGGGGCCATTTACAGGGCAGTCAACGTCAACTATACAAGCCGATGTGACTTATCATGAGGGGCCACGTGTGATCAGTTTGTTTATATACGTGGGCCTTCACCAATCTTGTTGAGCCGTCGCATTCCAGTTAAAGGATGTAACAATTCACGTGAATTTGGGCCAAGCTCTAATTATGCTCTCCCTTGTCCTTCTTGTTTCTTCTACTTCATCGTTTCCTTTTTTCTTTTTATAATAAACTTGCCTTTTCTTTAGGTGGTGAGCATAGTTTAATGTATCATATCTTGCGGTTTCAATTTGTTTTCCCCTCTTTCGCCCGATTTATCTAAGATTACATGGGAAAGAAAAAATTTTAAAATATATTTAATTAAAAACTTCTCGTTGCCTTCTATACCTTTGTGACATGAATAAGCATTAGCATCCCATACGATTTTATTGCCATTACTATCGATTTTATGAAGTATCAAATGATAGAAATTATTACCATTAAGGTTATAGTGTAGGGACATCTATTTAAATAATTAATTTCATAAAATGCAATAATACAAAAGATATTGAGTGTTATAAATGATGAAACATGCACATTTAAAAGAAAACAAGGTATGTTATCAAACAGATTTAGCCTATCTATTACATTATAATTAAATCAAACGGATTTAGCCTATCTATTACATTATAGTTAACCAGAGGGCAATATGAAGGTTAACTATGTTATGTCACTATTCTCTATGGAAGAAGTAAAATAGTAGCTTTTCAATTGACCGGCGTGTATTGGCCAAAAAACAAAAATTGACCGGCGTGTTGCTCAACAATGTATATTGCTTGCCCAAATTAATGGTTATGTTTCCTTCTTAGTTCTTTCGTTCTCTCTTTTCTTGTAATATAAGTTAAAAAGGATTTAAATAAAAAATGAAGGAAAGAACACGGTGGATCTTAACTGTCACAATCTTTCATATCCAATGTCGTTTTACTTTCATTGTTCAACACTCATCTGACCACCATTATTGGTGTTTTTTTTTTTTTTCCTGTCCCTAGAAAGCGTGGCTGTTGCTTGAATGTGTCGTCCTGAATGTTATACTCTTACCACTTTCGATCTCTCTCTATCAATCCTGCTTCTTCTTTTATTCCATTCCACGCGTTTCCACATGCTTAAATCATTGTCCTTACAACTGAAAGAATATATATAACCAAAAAAGTGAGTTATTGGTGATAGATTAATAGCTTATTTACAATTGACGACAACAAAATTTTAGTTACACTTTCGGATACCTATAAATGCAAAAGCAACATTATAGTCAATCAATAACTTTCATACTCTTTAGAGTTTTGTGGCATCTTCTTTTCTATTATCTTTTTAGCTTCGTTATGGAAATATTAATTCATTTAGTTTTTCTTCATAAAAAAAGAAATAAATAACTTTCGAGATAATTAAAGCCCTTAAATTCCTTATTTAATATTTAAGGATAATTTATTAATTTGTGAGGAAGCAACTTGATTCTACTTTCATAAGATGTTATTATTAGAAAGTAACTTAATTCTTTAGTTATCCCTTTTGTGACCACTTCAAGTTCGAAAGTCAATTTCCCCAAATCAATAGTTCAATTCACTTTTTTTGACAAATCAATAGTATTTTATGACTAATTTTTACTTTAAAAAGTGAAATTCTAAGTTTTTATTGGAATTTTTAATTCCCGATAATTTTTCGTGAATTATATTGATTTTTAATTCCAAATAATCCCATTCAGTTCTTCAATGAACTAACAGAGATGGAAGGTTTTCTTGAGGTGGTAGAGAGATGCTGGAATGTTGAAGTGAAAAGGTTTAAATCCTTCCGTACGATGCAGAAACTAAAAATAGTAAAAGCTGCTGTGAAAAGTTACATGAATAACCGGAAAATGGACATCTCTATTCTCAATGATAAGCTTATTCTTGCACAATCAAATTATTATCTTAATCCTCGTAATGTTTCTCTTCGTGCTAATGGATGCAATCAAGCTCCAAAATTCTATACTTAGACAAAAGTCTATATTGAATTGGCTAAAAGATGGAGACTTAAATACCAAGTTCTTCCACTCTTCCTTACTTGCTCGTACGAACATCAATAAAATCTCAATATTAAAGGACAATAGGGTTCAGTTGTATTCGGAGCAGACTCAACTCTTAGATCTCACAAGGACTCACTTCCTTTAGTTGATGGGTGAGGACTCTTCCTCAATTCCTAGTCCTAATGTAATCAGCCTATTTGATTCTGCAATTGATACTAGCATCAAAGATCTTCTAGTGATGCCTATTACTTGATACCCTCCATGAGGTAGGAATACCCCAGGCCCTCATCAATACTATCATGAAGTGTGTTTCTGGTAGCTCTATGCAACTTTTATGGAATGGTAGCATCATAGATCACATCCTACCGACTCGAGGTCTACGCCAAGGGTGTCCCCTGTCTACTTACCTCTTTATGTTATGTCTGGAAAGACTATCCCATGGCATTTGTAAAGCTGTTGATGAAGGGAATTGGAAACCTATCATGCTTAACAGAGATGGTCCTTTACTTACTCATCTTTTCTTTGCGGATGACCTTATCCTTTTTGCTAAAGCTGATAACTCTCAAGTTGATATTGTTAAAGGGGTCCTCCAAGACTTCTGTGCTTGTTCAGGTCAACGAGTCAACTCTCAGAAAACTCGGGTCTTTTTTTCCAAAAATGTTTCTACATCTATGAGAAGATCCTTAAGGGTTACTCTAGGGTTTCATGAAACTAATGACTTGGGAAATACTGTTAAGTCAAAATGACTTTACGTTCAATAATTTTGAAGAAGACCAAATAATAATAAAAGAGAAAAGTAAGACAGAAAGCAAAATGAGACGGAAGTAGAAAGCAAAATGAGACAGAAGCAGAAACCAAAATGAGACGGAAGCAGAAAGCAAAAATGAGACAGAAGCAAATCAAAAATGAGACGGAAGCAAATCAAAAGTGAGACAGAAGCGCAAACCAAAAGTGAGACGATAAAATGAGACGAAAGACCCGATACCACGTCGGATGACTAATCAGCTTGAGTTAGTTACAGAACTCAACTGAATAACTAATTCTTCAAAGATCAAGAAACAAGAAGAAAGAAGCAGTTATCAAGAAGCGGTTGAAGACGAAAGCTATAAATACGAGTCGGAGTCGAAGACTGCAGAAGTTAGAGATTTTTGAAAGAGTTAGTGAGATTCAAAAATCTAGAAATTTCATTGTGCTAAACATAGAGCTATTCTTATCTGTAACAAAGCTCGAAACATCTTTCAGTTGAAAGAAGAAAAACAGATAGCCTGAAGAGGCTAAGTGTAAAAAGAATACTTGTTGTAAGAGACCTGAAGAGGCTCGGAGAAAAGAATACTTATATCTTTACAAAGTATAGTGAAATCTCAGAAAGGGTTCTGAGGACTGGACGTAGCCCATGGTTTGGGTGAACCAGTACAAATCTGTCGTGTTGACTCTCTCTCAACTCTCGACTACTACTCTTACTGTTTTATACATGAACTTATAAATAAATTGCATTACTTCATAATACTGACTTTCAATAGTTTTTGAGAAAAAACAAGTTTTACAAGAAGTTCTGAAAAAGGGGGTCATCGAAAAACAATACACAATTCAACCCCCCTTCTTGTGCATTTTGTATATCGAATATTAAGACTATACTAACATGTGATTTACTTCAGATTATCCATATGAATGTCTCATGGCAGGTCATCCAATGTACTTACTACTCTTGCTAAGCATCGACAGGTTAACTCTAAGCAACTTATGCTTATAACTTATGTGATCCACTGCTTGATCCAATCAAGAAGTATAACATGTGCTAGTCTAGATTAATAATGTCCCATCTCATTAATCCTATGACTATGTGATTCGAAGCCTTCTTGTTCTTACCTTTGGAGGTCAAATCAAAAATTTAATTCCAAGGATTACGGTATAAAATGCAACCTCGGCTCGTCTCACTTAATCGGAACCTAATGAATTAATCTAAGCTAACTATGTGTCATGAAATGCAAGCTAAGCAAAGGGGGTTTTGATATTTGTAAATCTTGGGAAAATGAAATTAATTGTAAGGAAAATGTAATGAAAAGTATTTTTGCATTTTTAGGAATAAGTAAGATAAAAACACTAATCAAATGATAATAGTATCCTCTTGAAAATGAGCTTTGGCTATCACAGTTCAAAACAAATTTTTACGGGAGTGAATCACTATGTTTCAATTGGTAAACCTTAAAAAATTCTTTAAGTACAAGGTTTTAGTCCATGAACTCCATTTCTTAAAACCTTGTTAAATGCATCTTAGTGTGTGCAATGGGTAAGTCAATGCAATAAGTAATTTTGGAATCTAGCACCATCTCAATATCAAACACAACTAGGTAGATAAAAGAGAATTAACCATATCACAAATAGACATATATGAGACTTCATATATGCAAGTTCAAAGTTCTACATCAACAAAACCCATTAACACATTTAATGTTCAATACTTGATTAAACTCTAATCAAGAATATTCATCTACACATTACAAATCATAAACCTAGGAATTCATAACAATGTAGCTGAATTACACTACTCCCCTTTGAAGCCCGTTGAACTCTAGCCATTGCTACATCACCAAGAGAAAAGAGGTGCCTAGCCAAACATAGCTTTAGGAGAATTTACAACCTGAAACCCCCCAAAAACATCCATGGTAGCAGCTGTCGATGGAGGAGTGAACGATAAAATGGAGGAGAGTGGATGAAGTTGTGTCTAATCGTTTAGAGAGAGTAAAAAAGTCTTCTGTATTAAGTGTCGGCTCCCTTTTTAACCTAAAATGGTAAGTTTTTAAAAGAAAATAGGTTTGGATCGGGTTGCACAGTGGGTGAGTTTCCTAACAATGGTTTGGGTATTCGAAGGTTCGACGTAGCGACAGGATGCGTTCATCGCGGCAAACTTTTCCAAAAAGTTTTAGCTTCATTGTTGGTTCCTTCGTCGCGGCGACATAATTACTTTACGCCGTGACTAACTTTTCCCGAAGGTTTTGTTTAGAATCCTTCAATCTTCACTTTCTGTTGCACCTGTTGACTTATTAACTAGTTGAATTATCCTCTTCAGCCTTCCTTGACTCTACTTCTTCTTCTTGAGTCTCTTCTTCTTGAGTCTCCTACAATGACAAATGGTAATTTGCAGTATTAATTGTTCTCAGAAAATAGATTTAGTGTAATTAGCAATAATTTGTGACAATTGTACTCTCAAACTACATAAAATAAAGATAGGCACTCAAGAGTCAAATTAAGCATAAAATCTAAGAAAAGGAGCCAAGAAGTGTAGTAAAGACCATGAAAATGTCGCCAATTTATATAATAAACTTGGGTTCAATCGAATTCTTCCACACTTAGACCTTTGTACTCCTAGACAAAGTTTATAAAAATCAAAGAGACACAAGCGTAAAAGAATTTTCTGACCATGCTTAAAAATGAGAGTAGGAAATTAGTAAAACCACTTTCTCAGAAATCAACCCAAGCAGACTGAAAGAGCGCTAAGAAAATAAACACTATAGGAATTTAATCCAAGACATTGAACAAAAGAGGTTTCACTCAAGGCATGGTGTTTACTCTCAACTCACGTGTTTTTGGGATAATTTCACTGTAAAATCTGCTTAGTCCATTCTCTACCATACGCTTGTGATAGTTTTACCTCTCCACTACAAAAACTATAATTTTGAAAATCAAGAGGACTTTTCAAGGTTGTAATGTATGGAAGCCTAAATGAAATGGATAGAATAGAAAGAAAAAGAAACAATGAGTACATGCACCACAATTAGGAAATAAACGTCAACTGTGAGTAAGAAAAACATTTATACAAACAAGAACATAATCTATCACTTAACAATTTTCTTATGATTTTGATTTTTTTAATAAAACTCTCCACATTTTCCTTTTCTTCAGTTATCAGAGGAAGCCGTTTGATCTTATTTATTATTATTATTTTTCTTCTTTTCTTGGCTTTCCTCAATAACCAAATCCTTTTTTTAAGTAAGAATTGGATATAAAATATTTACAACAATAATAGGACAGTGCATATACCCAAAAGTATGGCTTAAGGGGCTAGCAATGGATAAGTGTTTATAGGTTTGTGTTTGGGTCAGCAAAGTTTTGAAAGAATGCCTCTATCATGTTAACAAAATTCTGGTTCATCAAGCTTCGATCAAGAATCAAAACAAGTTATAGAGAGATATGAAAATAAGCAGATACACAAAAAAAAGAATTCAGGCTCAAACATCCTTCCAACAAGGTTAGTATCTCAATTAAACAATCTCAAGGATTAAAAACGTAAGGTGCTACTTTATCGACGTACCTTCACTTACTTTGGGTTGAAAAAATTGAAAATGAATTAGCCAAAACCAACAATCATTTAAAAACATAGATAGTGTTTTCAAGAACACAGGGACTGCTTTGAAGTTTATAAAATCCTTGAGACACAGAAGTGAAAAGAATCTAATTGAGGAGAATGATTGAAATGAGGCAATTTTAAAACAGTTTATGTAATTGTAGAAAAATTACGGAGGAAACAAACGACTGGCCTCAATCACCAAGTTTAAAATTTTTAACATTATATACAGTGGACACAAACATCTAAATGGTTGAAAATGATGCACATGCACAACAAGAATTGCAAATTGAAACATCCCCCACACTTAAGCATCATATTGTCCTCAATGATGAAGAACAATAAATACAATTATGCAAAAAAGTGAAAGGGGAAGGCGCAGTAGCAACACATCAGAAGGACAAAGAGAAGTAGATGCAAATTGCGAGCAAAAAGTTTAAACATTACAAAATGGAACTGAGCATTCGACAAATTAACTATAAAAATAAAACAAATGGAAAGAAAATACAAGAAGAAACACTCGAACTACTCCATTGGATGATCATCCCCAGCGTCCGAAGGAGCTCCTCCCAATGGGCCAGCACCGATAAGTGGTTCACCTTTATCAGAAGGGAGCTGGAAGTGCAGGTGCTCGGCTAGCAAGGCATTCATCCGCCGACAATACTGCCGATCTCGGTCCTACCAGGTGATTGCCTAATGGAGGGTGTCCCTGAGGGTAGCCATGTCAGCGGAGAGGTTATCGACGCAGCTAGCGAGGCTCTGTAAAGTGAAAGGCTTAAGAGGGGCCAGAGCTAGAGGATCGTCCTCGCTTGGTGATCGCGGCTCTGTCGTTCGATTATAAAATCGACCTTGAAAATCGGTCAAAATAATTAAATTCCAAGATTGCAGCAAGCTGAACCTCGGGTCGTCTCACTTTTTGGAACCGATGAAAAAT
>JAOTBA010000205.1:38446864-38459067 GCA_025629845.1 Erythroxylum squamatum
TGAGAGTCGGGGTAGGTTAGATTAAATTAGGGTTGAATTTTTTTTATTTGCAAATTGGTCCCTGGATATTTTTTTTTCGGAACAGTCCCGAAAATTTCGGTATTGACAGTACCGGCCAGTACCGGCCGAAATTCCTACCAGGAATCTTTAAGCCCATTCCGGTACCGATTTTCGGCCGGTACGGAACGTTCCAGCTGGTACCGGCTAGAACGGTACGAAATTCACTACATTAGTATGGAGACGTGCCAATGTGTCCCATTGGGAAATGGTTACTTTCGGCTTTGCGTGGACTTGACCCTTTCCTGTAACTACAAGCCATCCTTCCCCGATTTTTTGGGTTTCTTATTTTTATAAACTTCCACATTTAAAATTATTTTCAACAAAATCTCAATTTTATTTTATGGCCTGTAATCAGTGGCGGATCCACAATGGGGGCAAGTGGTACTTGCCTCCACTGCCTCCAAAAAATTTCCCCACTATCTCGAAAAAATTTCATGTAAAAAAATTATTATTTTAAGTTTTGCCCTCATAAAAAAATTGCTCCTATTAAAATTTTGTCCCTATTAAAAATAAAATTTTGTTCCCACTCAAAAAAAGTTCTGGATCCGCCCCTGCCTGTAATTCACTACAACGATATATGTATAATAAACTATAACTTCTGGACTTTAGACCTTTTACCAGACATAATAGCATTTTAAATATTTATTCAATATTAATATAAGGACATCACGAAAGAATGCGGTTGAATTTTATTTCCCTATTTTTTGCTAACGTGAAGGATATAACACTGATAAACAAACCATTATATAACTTTGGTTGAGCTTAAAATAGTAGAGTTTTTTTTTTTGTAAATATTTTCTGAGAAGAACTTTTCTAAAAAGTCAGTTAACTATTTGGCTGTCATTTAAAAAAGAATTTTTTTAAATGAACTTCATATAGTAGATTGTTTGGCAACATAAAAATAAAAAGTATTTTTAATTTTAACTATATTTTGTTTTGAAATAAAAATTATTTATACATATAAATATTATTTAAAGTATATTAAACAATATACAAAGAACAATATATCAATTATTATATAATTTTAAACTATATGAAACATAAATGAAAATATATCTAACCAAATATTTTATATGGATTATAACATAAGAAAAATTAATATAAAAAATAAATATAAAAATATAAAAAGCCAAAAAATATTATATAACTCCCAAAATAAACGTGAAGATGAGTTTGTGGATATTGTGGGAATTATGTATAAAACATAAGAATAAAATAAACTAAAAAATAGACTCATTAATTGATCTGAAAAATCTACCTGATTTTTAAAAAAAAATCTCCAAATTTGAAGTTCTTAAAAAGTTGTATTTTGGCTGCCAAGAAAGTCATATCAATTAAAGAAGTGCTTTTTATTTTACAGTCAAACACTTATTTTTTTAAAATAGATTTTGTGGTGAAAAAAGAACTTGTTGACCTTCCAAAAGTCCATCCAAACAGGTACTTAATCATTGATGTGATATCTTACCTTAAGAATTTTTTAAATTTGCAATGTATAATATAAAAGTAAAATTTCAATACCTTCACACTTAGGTTTAGATGAAAATTGCATATTTACAGAATTGTTTAAAAATATGAATTTTATATAGATGCAATTGAAAGTGAAAAGGAATAATATTTTTTTCAACATATGGAATAAACTCACTTCTGTCTCCATTTTATGTACCAAAAGTTATATTAGTAAAGACAATGAATATAGTTTTAATTATAGAAAGCTGCAAACAAAGGCATGATAGGCCAACATATCCATTTATACCAAGTTACAATTGTGGCAGCAATTGCTTTCTGTCACCATAATTGAATTAATCTTCAACTCATGTTCTCGCACTTAGCAATCAAAACAGCATAGATGCTGTCGATATACAAAAGGGTCACTCATCTCATTTATCATCCACTGTGAGAACAAAAGAAAAGAAAAATTAGTATCTTTAATTTTCCAAGTGCAAGGAACAACCTAGCAGACACTGAACTTGCCTTTATAAAACCAAACTTTATAGTTGATTTGAAATGCTGGAGATGAGGCTTTAGTGTCTATGAGGCGACTAGAAGTTGGAAAAAAGAAAGTTCAAAACGTTAGCAGATGGATAAGTAGTGGTAAACTAAGTGTGGATATTGGGAGATGACAGAGAGAACATCTACAAAGAATAATACATACAGAGAGCATGATAAGATAGGTTACGGATTGATTTAACCACTTCTATCCATGATAAGAGTAACCATTAGGATTTGCAAGCCACTCAACTTTTTGTCTAAGTAGGATAAAATAGTAAATGGGACTGCAAAGTGTCGATATTTGGAAGAGGACACAGACAATCAACAAAGAATCGTATATAAGGAGATCAAGATAAGATAGGTAACAGATTAATTTTACCTCGTTTTATCCATCATGAGAATACCTTTAAGCTTTGTAAGATAAAATTGCAAGTTGCAACTACTCATAAACTTTTTCCACTTTGGGGTACTACTTAAACTTTTTCCACTTTGGGGTATTTAATCATTGATGTAGAACGATGATTTACCACCTCTAAAATGAATAGTAGCCAATAACTACTACTAAGTGGAAAATCTTGAAGACAGACTCACATCAAAATGACACAGTACCCTTCTGCACCATACCATACCGCTATGCATATTAAAGTAAAACAAGAACAGAAGATTAAGTTTTCCCTTATCTTACACAAATGCAACTTTTGTTCTATTTTTTTAAAAATTAATCTGAAAATAAAAAACGTTTCAGGAAATTCTGTGACCCACTTCACTACTATTATTGTCTCACTGACCTCCTAAAAAAACACACATGCTTCCCACTAAAAACTGATTTTGTTTGTTTTCCCAGACAGAGAAGCGAGAACAGCCTCTAATTCTACCTTATCTGTCCCGCCCCCAACAAAACAAAAGTTCCTACCCGATCAACAGTTGTCATCTTTTGATCCCACCCGTGAATTCTAGGCGATTTTCAGGGCCGTAACAAGGATTGGGTCCCAGGTGACACCACTCACATAGGTCATAAACGCGTTACATATATACGACTTTTGTGACAAATTTGTTTTGCTGCACACTCCCTCACAACAAATCATGAACTGTACCACTACAAACGATGCATATCGATACGGGAACAGATCTCTGTTGCCTCTGCCGTATTCCCTCTGTTTCAAAGTCTTCTTAGCCGTCCAATTTCTTTTTATTTATTACAATAAAGGGATGAAAACATTTTGGAACAGGGGAATAAAGATTATAGAACAGATCTGAAGTGTATCGATACTGCACAATTCAATAATATGGACGTAAGAGTTGGGGTCTATAATTTTTTGAAATGACATACTTACTATACCTGTGTAGCTAATAACATAGGTTATTTAAATGTCAATGACCCTTCACGTCAGAGAAAGAAAAAAAGAAACTTAGTAGAATCATCCAATTTTTCATTTCTTTATAAATTCTACAAGGTGACCAACTAGAGCGAGCTACTAGAATGATGAATTTCCAATGTTGGGCTGTCAATAGCGAACCAAACACGGATAGAGCACGAGTTTCTTATGTTGTGTCGTATTAGATATATCTCACGTTTTAAAGGCTTGAATTTGCTTCCTAAGTTGGAATGACGGTTATTGTTTGGCAAGTTGAGATAATCTTAGATGACCTGTGTATGAAAAATGAGATCCTAACTCTCATAGTTGAGTTTAGATGGTTTAAAGATGTCTTCCTATAATTAGGACTCACCTAAAATACCTCGTGAGAAACAAAAAACAAAAGGATACCAAAGGCGATGTATTGCGAAGATTTGTATTTAAGCCTAAAAAGCTATCAGGTGTGTTCCAAAATCTTTCTAATTCAAGAACTATCATAAGATGGATAACATATCCTCCGCTTATATAATCATTTATAAAACATATGGTCCATAGTAATCTTGAGAGCGGAAATGCGGCCGTTACTCTAGAAATGTTGGTAAGCTACAGGTACCTGGGGCTAATTAAATTTAATGGAGTTGGACATGTTAATATTGGACAGAGATTCCTCAGTGAATTTAACGCAAAAAATGAAGTACTTTATGCTGGAAATAATCTGAAAAGGTGGAATTTCATATAGGTATACCTTTGTTTAATTGCTGCCGTATCAGTACTACAAACAATCCTACGAGACTCAAGTGGGCAGGATTCCTGCCTTGAATTAAGAACAGAAATTCCATTAAATGAAATGATCCATATTCTTTGGAACAAATGGAAATCCAATGAGCCACAAAGAAACAAAATTAGAAGAAGAAGCTTTCCTTGGAACAGAACTGTTTTTGTACATTACTAATTAAGCCAAAGGTCTATGCCCACATCAAACATCTATTAAAAATTCCAGGGAAGTAAACAAACGAAAGAAAAAGAAAAGGAAAAGAAGAAAATATTAGAACATAAGTCAAATTAAAAGAGGAGGTCTTTATTTACTTTTTTTCAACGACCACAAGGACAGTCCTCGCGAACCTCCATAAAAATCAAAAGCTAGCGATTGACGGCAAAGGGGAATGAAGAAGTCTCCTCATATGAAATTTCACTTCAATTCTTGGTACCCCATTGCTTGTGACCAGGAACCCATCTAGGGCACTTGGGACTGAAATAGCTGGACACAACCCTGGAGTTCAAGAGCTCCACGATTGGTGCAAATTTCACACATCTTGGGGTTTTGTACTGATTTATTGATGCACCTAAGCTAATGGCGTAGTCCATGAGCTTGTCAAAGGTCCCTGGTAAAACGATCTTGATCTCAAGTGGCCCAATGGATTTGTCGGAGACACGACCTTGGCGATAAACACTGTTAAGCGACTCTTCAACGGTCAAACAACAATCTTCAAAAACTGAGGGAGGAATTGGGGTTGATCCATTGAGGCTAAGTTCCCAAAAAAGCACATAATGGCCCGGAATTGTTGCGGTATCAGCATAGCTGGTGTACTCTGCCAGAGTTGCATCAAATGGAAGCAAATGGTTCACAGCATTCTTCACTGCATTTTGTAGCTCAACCTCGTCAGTTTTGTCTGCATCAATACTCAAAACCACATTTTTCCTGCATATGAAATTGAATTGTGGTGCTTTGTTCTTGAATCCAGCCACCCTCAGCACATCACCAACTCTATAGCGGTACAGGCCTGCAATACATAATTACTTAGCAAGTTAATGCAAGTAACATTGTTGTTAGTAAGCAAAGGCAAAAAGAGAAGTTAAAAGTCAAGAAGTTTTTGAGTATGATGTAAATCTACGTACCAGCATAAGTGGTGACAACGAGCTCGTACTCTTGACCAAGTTTCACGTCAGTAAGATCAACGAGTTCTTGTTGCTCCTTCTCACTAAGTGATTTTGGCACGGAAATTGAGTTATTAATTCCATAGTTTCTCTGGACAGGCAAGAACTCGAAATAGGCCATGGTAGGAATGAGAGTATAGGAGACTTCACTTGGCTTGCAAAGAGGATTGAGATTGACGCCAAAATAGCACTCCGAGGATGCATACATAGTGCACACTAAGGGCAGGCCATTGCTATAGTAATCAAGAGTTGGAATATATTGTGACATGGACCCTGTCACAATTACATCCACATACTTTGTGTTAGGCCATAACCTTGTTATGATCCCTTGCCAAGAGTTACTACATTCAGCCTCAATAAAGTCAGCAAGTTCTGGATCCGGCTTAAGGATTTTCATAACAGCTTCTCTTAAAGAAGGGTCTGTGATTTGGGTGTCAATTGCGCCAGTTCTAATATCATTGCTGAGAACTTTCCAATGCTTTTTCAAAAACTGAATTGCCCTTATGAAACCTGAGGCGAAAACAGCACCAACACGGAGGACCTCTTTGTTTTGGCAAAGGCCACAGAGCAACTGTGCGTACATGGATTGATAGGAATCAGAGCAAAGAATGGTTTCATTTGGGCTGGTGTAGTTAGTGTAAGGGTCATATGGCCTGTCCTTGAAATGAGAGCTTTTGTAGTAGCTAGTAAGGACTGGTCTTGCCAGAAGTCCACTAGGTGTCTTAGCCTCAGATTTTATGAACAGAAAGTACATTCCTTTGCCTTTTTCTAGACCATCCACAAACTGGCTCATAACAGGCATCAATAGGCTGTAGAGCAGTGACCTCCGTTCTTGATCCTCTCCAATTGTTGGCATCAATTTTCTCTCCCCGCCAGATGTCCCAGAGCTGAAAATCAAACCATCATAGCAATAAAAGAACTTAAGATGAGCTAGAGATTGAAAGCAACATAACTAACCAAACTAGATGGAGAAAGCCGCAAACAAGAATAGACAAGCTTGAAAAGCTCATAGTCCACGATAGGCAAAAATTTGGTAGAAAACATACAGTAAGAAGTAGGACAGATTTTATCGACGGGAAAACGAAAAGAACACAGACCTCGTCAAAAACTCAGAAATGGGCTGTGAGCAAAGAATTGGTGACGTATCGCCATTGGCTATACGTTTGATATCAGGATATATATCCTCATAAGTGATCACAGGCATGAGTTTCTTGAAAGTGTCGCGCTTGGTGTGGCCATGAAGACCGTGCCTTTGCAAGTACTCAACATCAGCATTGCTGGACAGGATTTCCTCAAGAACCTTCCTTTGGAACTCATCAGGGTTACAAGTAACATCTTCAATGAACAGGAGAGCCTTCTTGTTCTTGTCAGCAACCGCACAGTAATTATCTGTGGATTTTAATGTATCTTTTGGTGCCTCAGGCATGTCTGAAACTCAAAAGGTATTACTATGGACAAACAGAATTGAGGAGAGATTGGTTTGCTTTAGAGAAAGATGGTAGTGGCAGTGGTTGTGTGGAGAGCGCAAGCCTAGAAGTGCGTTTATATACACCTTTGGAAGGCGTCAAGGTTCTATTTTATTACCAATGAGCCCCCATAAGATCTATTATGAGGTGAGCCGAAGCCAAATTCTAAATATGAGCTGCTTTAATCCGCGTCAGTAGATGGAGCCAATAGGCGTTTTTCAACGAGTTCCAAAATATAAGCTGCTTTAATCCGCGTCAGTAGATAGAGCCCATAGGCATTTTTCGACTATTTCTATTCTCACTTTTTTTTTTTTAGATTAGAACACGAGACTTTGAGCAAAGATCTTTTATTGAGCCCTCTATAAGATCTTAAAAAAAGATGAGGAGAAACTAAATCTTAAATATGCGGGAGTAAATCAAGAGTACATAAGATGGCACGGATGTAATTTCATTCCCTAACTTTTGCAAAGGGATTTTACATCTTATGATAGTTTTCGCGGGATGAAGAACGTGTACGAATATTCCTTACTCAAACTCTACCCAAAGTGTAATATATTTGCACTTACTACCAACATCTGGCTTCTTTTTTTAACAATTAAGGGATTTAAATTTTATAATATAAGGGTGAGGACTAGGAGTATGTACATCCAAAAAAAATGTTTTCAATAAAAATATAAGAGATGCTTCAAGCATTACTTCGTTGAGAAAATTGTTTATAAAGATATGGAAAACATGGTGCGACTCAGAAAAGTACGTCTCGATAGATATAACTTGAATAATAAAGTAACTAGTAGGATACTTCATATTCTTGAATGAATAAATCTAATGGACTCCTTGGACACCTGTAACAAGCACTCAATTTTTATTGTCATTATCTCAAACTTTTCCATTTAAGAGAAGAAAAGGAAAATTGAGAGTTAACTGAACTCCGTTACTGTAATTGAGCTACCATCATATATTACACTATTTTGAGTTCTTTGTCTAATATTATGGTGTTTTATTTTATTTCATAAGTTTCAGCCATTTATTTATATGGGACTCGCGTAAGTTTCGTAAAAATAAACACAATAAACACAAAACTCACATAAATAAATGGCTAAAATTTATGGAACAAAATAAGACTCCGTAATATTAAATAAAGAATTCCTTCCGATATTATAGAGTCTGCGTTTTGTATGGCAGGGGATCCTCTGACCCCCTACCCTCGTCCTGATCTGGCCCCTAGTCATCAGGGCCATCCACTCATGTGGGTCCTGGCCAGAACAGGGGCAAGACCCACATAAATGAATGACCCTGATGGCCAGGGCCAGAGGATCTGCCCCGTTTTGCATACCTAAGCCAACTATCCTTTTCTCGGCGTTCATTTTATGGGAGTTGATGCTTACCGTACATGCACTCTGCAGGTAATAAGGGGATCAGCAACCGGCAATATCCGGTTTTACATGGTCGCACTGATGCGTGGTACCCGGTAAACACGCTGTAATTTCACCGGTTACTTGCGCGCTTGTACTGCGGCTGTCCCATAAAATGCCGGCAGTCTTAGTTTATAGATTAAAACCATTTCCCGGTGACAGAAAACGGCGTTTCTTCCCCGTTTCTCGCGATATTTTAAGCCAAAATAGCTCACAGACCAAAAGTGAAGAAAGAGCATGTGTACAAATAGAAGTTTAATGCCTTCACGTAGCTTAATATTTTTAATCGGTTGGTCTTTTTTTCATTGAAAAATTATCTATGGGTACAAATAGATTGATATTGAGTCACATGAAAAGGAGTAACTTGTAAAATTGTAGCCGAATACGAATCTTAAAGTAGGAATAGCACGAGGAGGTGAATTTATGTAGGTATATATAACAAATAAAAAACATCTTATTTTTAAAATAAATTGTAAGATCATTGTTAAGAGATGGTTTGATTTTTACAAATGTTATGGTTTTTAGTTTTTATTTTTTGAATAAAATAAAAATATATTTGAATATTAACATCAAAATAATTATATTTGTATTACTAATAATAATTAAATATTATATAAAATAAATTAATTTTATAAATTAAATATGTAAATACTTTTATTATAATTTTTATACAGCATTTATTAAAAGCGATTAGTAAAAGATTTACTATATTTTATTTAAAATGAATAATTTAATAAGTAAAATTTATTTATAAATTAATATTTATTTGCTAATATATATTTTAATTGCTAAAACTAATCTAATTTGAAATTTAGGCATTTAAAGATATTTTTAACTTAAAATGTATTTATTAAATAAATAAATTGAGAAATATCTATTTTGCAAGTTAAAATTTAAAGTAATTAGAATAAATAGTTATATTATATTAATTATAATAATTATTAGTATATTTAATTATTTGTTAATCAGGTTATTTTTATAAGTTATTAAAACAAAAACAAAAACTAGACATTCAAATAAATATGTTTATTTTTCTGAATTAAAAAAAAAACGAACAATGTATATTAGTTTGTTATCACACAAAATACTATGTAAGTGGCATTCTTTGCCTGTTTGATAATTGAGTTTGTAATATATATTTCAAGAAAAGAATTTGACCAATTAATAATTAAGACTTTGACCTTGAAAATAATGGTGAAGGAGAAACCTAGAACGTAGTATTAATTGTTTGCCAATTGCCATGATAAAGATCATTCAATTATATATAATTTAAAAAATTTCATTAAAGCTTTGTATATATAGTTTGATATTCTTTATGAAATTAGTTGATACGCATTTTACTTTTTGTGATAAAAAATAATACAAGTAGATTAGTATCGGAATTAATGTTCAAAATTGAGAGTACGAGGTTTATGGTTGAAATAATTACTATTGGATGTTGTCTAAATTTTCGGTAAAAGTGAGAAAAGTAAAACAAAAGTGATTTTGTAAACTAATAATTTTAGAAAATTAAAGTTAAATTTAAATCGCATGCAGACTTTAAGATAAAGTAGAGTTTGACATTTTTGTGAACGCGTGCAGGTAGAGTATGTATTTGAACATACGAAAAAGAAAATGGTTAACCTAACATGATACTAATTAAAGTGGGTGAAGAAATAGACCCGTAACCGAATTTTGCACTTTGGATAATCGTATTGTGAATAGAACATAGACATGGAAATGAAAAGGCAAAGTCAAAATGGAAACACAATGCTTCTTCAACAAGTAATTAACTCGGTGAATTCCTTTCAAAAACTCTTAGTTAATTAGCATTAGTAATTCTTTTCAAAACCTTGTAAATTAGGACATTTGCGCAGCCCTTCTAAGCATTTGACCTTGATCTGATGTTTGTAGTTCACCATCCATACCTTAATTTGGAAAGTTTCTATCAAAAACAATGACTAACTTTTCCAAGATATTATTTCGACAAGGATATCTAAGCTCATATTTTGTATGCAACTTGGGGAATGCAATGCAAGCCATTTAGCCATCAAAATTATATACCTAACTTGCGTTGAATCAAATTTATATGTCCTAATAGTCAATGAGATTGGTACAATATCACACGCAAATGCTTGAGACGAAAAAAGTCTCATGTTCTTGTGTTACTTTCGTATAACTTTTGAAGTCGTACTTGGACTGTGAGTTAACGATTTTTAGTAAAGATCAATTGAGATACCTAAAACTTCGGACTTCAATTAAATTTTAAAATTGAAGCCATCCATCACTATCAAGAGGCAATATAGGAAAGGATTCTTATTGGCACCGAAAGTTCACTCCAGAAAACAAATCACTCGTGCCCAGAAATCAAGAGAAACTGTTGGGTAAAGAGCTCTCAAGCTGACGTCAGCACATTGGTCGCCACTTGTCCAGTCAACTTTTTCTGCACCTTAAGGAACGTCACGTGCCACACAGTGGACCACTTTGACCAACCGACCAATGGGATGGCTAAAACCCTAACAGAAGTTAGAGTGGGAGATTATATATAATCACAATTTTTTAACTTTAACACATAAAAAGTTAAGGTGATGATCCAATAACATCAGAAATAAGATGCTAAACGGATATACAGATTCATAATTTTTTTTGTTGAGAAAACAGATTCATAATATTCATATCTATTACATGTAAATATACAAGATGGGGACAAAAGAAAGAAGTCAATGCCATCGGGCGGCTAGGAACTTGCCAAGAGCGAAGTAGTTTAGTTTTCCTAGGTATATTTAAGAGAGTCAAGTAGCACAACTGATAGTGGATTTATACCATCCAAAGACTAAACATATATCAAATTGACCAGGAATTAATTAACAATTTTAATATTTCGAATTCACATAATTTAAATTCTTTTTAGAACTTTCAAAAGAATAGGAATTTGAATCTCTCTATTTTATCTTCAGTTAAATGAATCGAATGACACTCACCTTGTACACCTTCGTTCTTTGTTGGGGTATAGGCTGGTGCACCAATATAGGTGGGGCCTAATTCAAGTGGGGGTGCACAGTGAGCGAAATGTGTAGGAGACAGATCAGTAATGCAAATCTTTGACCGTTGACTTGCCTTAAGATGCTTTTGTTTATTTATTTTAACCTCCCGAGAGAGAGAGATAACGCAAAATAACAACATTTATTCACACACAACAATGAAATAGAAAGGGCTAAACTAATAAATTAATAGACCATTAAAGATAATGGGTCTATTAAATTGCTAATAATAAAATCCCCAGTCTCTTTCCTTGTCTCCCATTACCCCAGCTTGCTTATGTTGTTGCTCGCCTGTCAGATATATGGATTGATACTTGAGTGACTCAGGAATATTTAAACAATTAATTGGCAGCTAGAGACTTGGTTTTAGTGCAGATTAATTGGTCTTATATAGCCTTTCTCGTAAAAGTGTAAGAATTTTCAATCATTTGTAATGTTTCTTGTTCTTGAAGACTTCAATTCCTAAAGGTTTATGATCATGCGACCATATGTGACTTTCAACTATAGATTAGCATTTCAGATATTGCGCTTTCAAGTTCTAACACACGCAAAACGCTCTTTTTCTTTGTCAAAAACGAAAAAAAAACCTGTAATCTTTCTAATTAATACATTATTTTTGTCTGATCCACGATATATAAACGGATATGCTCTTTTGATAGGTAACAACATGGATATTGCAAAGCTTTAGGGACGAGGAATAATACCAGAATTTGTAACACAATTAAGTTAGAAACCACACATCAAGTAAAATGTAGGTGAAATCTTATCACTTGTAATTGGCCAGAAGTGCATTGCACTCCATTTGAGACTTGATTACTTGTTTTTGGATAAAAATGACTTCACCTTTGTTTTTAGTTAGGTCGGTCGCGCTAGGCTCAGGCATAGAACGACATGTGGGCCGATCGGCCCATTCATAGACAATGACCTAAACCTAGCAGGTATTTCTTATATAAGGTATTACCTCAT
>JAOTBA010000205.1:38470333-38481068 GCA_025629845.1 Erythroxylum squamatum
ATTCCAATAATTAAGTCAGCAAGAGGGATAAAAAGGAATAATTAAAACATAAATATTGGACAATTATGCACTTATCAAGAAAGGTAGGTGGTGTTCAAAGATGACTCTACTTATTTCGAGTTGGAGTATGTTATATGTAATTGACTATTAAAAGTTTTAATCATTTCGTGGTGTTGACAAAATGGTGTAACAATTTTTTGCTATATTGGCTTGGTGGAAGTGGAAGTGGATGTCTTAGCAGGGTTATGCCCCTGAAATTTATATGCTAGCAATGGTAATTAATTTAGTAAATGGAGCTCATGTTACTTTAATATAGCCTATGCTAAGTGCTAAGGAGTTGTTTGGGGAATAATTGGCTAAATGTATTTATTATGAAATGATGGCACCTGCCCTGCACAATTTGTTAAGGTAATGAAAAGAGAAAATATAAACTCCTAGTATATAGCTCACATGATTAGCACATAACTGCTAGCCCTCGTTGATAATTATACCATATAAAAGTTGCAAGCCTTGACTTGAGCTTTATTCCATTTCCATACACTCATTGCTAATGTAACTGTTAATTTGATTAAATAGCTAGTCATAACAAATAACATCACACACATCATCAAACTTTTCTGGCAGGTCTTCAAAATTTTCCTTCTTGTAGTCAATGGCCAAATCAGCTCCTAACCTTTTCAGGAGTTCCAATTTTGCAGTGCCTGAAGTTCCTACAACTTTGGAGGCACCAAAAACATGTCTTGACAGCTACATTAGTACCATCCAAGAAAAAATGAATGAATAAATTAGTTAGCAAGTGTTCGTATTGGACAAACATACTTCTTTGTATTTATACAGTAAACAAAGGCATCATTTGCACATAGCTTCTAATGCTTATAGAGATGAATTAGTGAGGTCAATCTGGTTGTAAGGAATGTCTATATGGAGATAGATATAAATGGAGGAAAAATTGTATGCATATTGCATATAATTACATACCTGTGATGATTTATCATTTTATCACTAATAAAATTGTAATTGTGACAATTTAGTATCTTTCACTATTAAGTTGTCACTATTAATATATTAATAGTGTCAAAATTTCTTTTATCACTAAGTTTTGTCATTAAAAGCCAATGCAATTTGGCACCAAAATAATTTTGGAGGGAATAAATTGTAATTGTGACAAAACATATGTTAGTAACTAATATTTTCTATTTGTTGTGACAAAACATAGTTTGGTCACTAATATTTTTTTTCTTTTTATTGAAATGGTTAATCGTTACACAATATTTTACTTGTTGTGACAAAAAATTGTCAATAAATATTCAATTAATTAGTGTCTACTTTACATTGTCACAATAACCGAACTATAGCTATGGTCACAACTATTCATAATTTAGTGATAATTTTTTGTGACTAACTATTTTTGTCATCACAAATACGAGATTTTTTAGTGCCAAGACAATTAATTGACACTATTGTTTGGATTATCTGTGATGGTTTATATGTTTGTCACTAATATAATGGTAATTGTGGCAATTTAGTATCTTTCACAATTAAATTGTCACTATTAATATATTATTAGTGTTAAAATTTATTGTATCACTAAGTTTTATCACTAAAAGCCTATGAAATTTGGCGCCAAAATAATTTTGGTAGGAATTTATTGTAATTGCGACAAAACATATTTTGTTAACTAATATTTTCTATTTGTTGTAACAAAACATATTTTGGTCACTAATATTTTTTTCTTGTTGTGACGAAGCAGTTTACCGTCACACAATATTTTACTTGTTGTAATGAAAAATTTTGTCAATAAATATTCAATTAATTAGCGTCTACTTAATATTGTCACAATCACCAAACTATAACTATAGTCACTACCATTTGTAATTTAGTGACAATTTTTTGTGCCTAAGTATTATTTCATCATAGACACGAGATTTGTCGTGACAAAACAATTGATTGGCACTATTGTTTGGATTAACTATGATGATTTATTTTTGTGTCACTAATACAATGGGAATTGTGGCAATTTAGTACCTTCATAATTAAATTGTCACTATTAATATATTAATAGTGTCAAATTTTCTTTTATCACTAAGTTTTGTTACTAAAAGCCTATGTACTTGTTATGATAAAAACTTTTGTCAATAAAAATTTAATTAATTAGTGTCTACTTAATATTGTTACAACAACCAAACTAATCACTATGCGCACTCCTATTTGTAATTTTAGTGACAAGAAATTTTCTTGTCACTTGATCAACTTTTTGTTACAACATTTATTGTCAATATAAATGTAACAAATTAATGATAAATATTTGTTGTTACAATAAGATATTAAAATTAACCATTCTAAAGATAAATTTTATCATTATTATAAAATTTTTAGAGATCAGAAACTACTTGTCATGATTTTTTCTTTAATATGATTATTTGCAAATAAATTTAAATATTTTCAAATAAAATATTCAAACTATATATATTGATAATCCAAAAGTAATATTTTACATATCAATAGATATTTGATATACATAACTTTGAAATTTCATAAAAATCAAAATAATTAAATGTTTAAATATAATAAAAATCTTGTTCTTAAATATTAAGTAAAACTCGCTACAAAAATTAAGACATTTAGTGAAAAAAAATTTGTGACTAACTATTAATTGCCACTAATGTTTGGATTTACTATGATGATTTATTTTTTTGTCACCAATACAATAGTAATTATAACAATTTAGTATCGTTCACTAAAAATACATAATCTATATTTTATTAAACATCATGAAACCAATGGTCTCCACTCTATATAATGACTTTAAAGAACAACATGGCCTACTATTGTCGTTGTATAGCCTTCGTTTCCTGTAGTAGTTGCATTTCGAGTGAAAGTTACCACAAAAAATTGTGATTGTTAACGCTCATCTAAGTTTGATGATCTCTGTCAAACTTGATTCGACTATCTCATCTAAATTGTCTTCTTGCTTTGTATTCATAAATGTTGGCATATTTTTATTCCCTAATAAAGCTCAATTTTGTCATTATTGTACGAATTTTAGGGACTAGAAATTATGTGTTACAATTTTAATTTAATATTATTATTTACAATCAAATTTAAATATTTTCTTATGAAATATTCAAATTACATATATTGATAATCCAAAAGTAATATTTTACATATCAATAGATATTTTCTAAACAAAACTTTGAAATAGATACTCATTTAAAATTGTCTATAAAAATTTTAATTTAAAATCAATTATTTTTATTATATGAATAAAATCAAAATTTTTGTAACTATTCCACTAACATAGTAGTTTATGAAAGAAAATAAATTAATCTCATCTATATTTATTATGTATTGTAAAAATATTAAATCTGATTTTAAATTTATAAAATATAAAATTTTATTATAAAATTAAATTATGACATAAAATAATTTTTTCCAAAATTAAAAATTGAATTGATAGAGTAAAATTGAAGAATTTTGTTATGAGAGTCATTAATTGTCAAACAATAAAATGACAACACAGAATACTAACGTCATACAGTTAAACAACGAAACAAAAAAAGAGGAGCTGATATCTGGTAGAAGAAGAACCGTGAACAGTTACTTATTAATGAAACTCGTTATGCGTGAAGACCATTAGACTTCATTCGTAGTGCTCAAGTGTTATAATGTTGGAGTTAACTGTATTGTTGTCAGTCTTCCAAGAAAAAGTAGAAGTAAACAGTGCAATAGACCGAATAATTCTATTTCGTTAAAAAATCTTAATTTCAGCTAAACATAAACTTGCGATGTTTGAGAAGATGAGTAAACATCAAAATTTTATTTAAACACTTGAAAAGGTTTTTATGTTTGTTAACTTGCTCCAGCCAAAGGACACTCCAAGAGGTTCAGATCAGAATCGACCAGTGCTTGTCTTCTGACACAACATGGGATTCCACTACTTTTCTATTTTGTTCTGCCTGGTCGGGAGTTGAAGTTCCCTGTTTTTCCAGTAAAGAACTCTCCTTTTCCTCGATAAACCTCAAAAAAATGCAGAGGCTTTTGTCTCTCAAACTCACCTCATCAAACCTCTCCAGAAATTCACACAAAATACCAACTCTCAATTTCTTCAGTCCCACCATTCTGAGTACTTCACTTCTCTTACCAAAATAAAACATCAAAGTTCTCAATGCCGCACTGTTGGCTCTTCTCTGACAAGCCCAACCCACCGTTTATATTCATTTCTATCATCAAACAGTTCTTTTTCAAGGGAATTTCACAGCTTTCCTTCATTCTCGTTGCGTTTAAAGCTTTTTCTATCAAATTCGTCAAAAAAGCATTATGGGATCTTTAACAGAAGTGTAACAGATTGCAAAGTCGGGTTCTATAGAGTACGGTTCCCTAGAAGGTATTCTTTTGGTTCTTACGGGCGTCACTGGTAAGATTCTTAATTGTGCTTTTGGGTTTCTTTGGTGACTAAGAATCATTATAAATCCGCATTTTTCACCATACTTGTTTTGGGTGGAGTGATTTTGTAGTTGACTATGGAAATATAACAGTTTTTTATAAAAAAAGTCATACCAATTTGCAGAATTCCTGCTACTCATTGTGTTTTCTTTTTGTTCGATTCCCTTTTTCTTCTATGTTGTTGGTGTTTTGGTCTGCTGCTCATCTCTAGCGTTTTTTCTCGCTCTCTATGTTTTATCTCCTTTATGCTACCTGCTTTTTGCTTGTGCTCTTGTCTCCTGTGTGCTATCGTTTTAGAGTACTAGAGTGTTGCTATGGTTTTGTTTATTTTCTCTGGTCCCTGCTATGTCGTTCTCTGCTAATGGACTCTGCGTTGCTGTCATTTTATCTTCCGAGATGCTGTGATGCTTCTGCTGCCCGTGACTACTACTCATCATCCTATTCACTTTTAATGGGTTGCCTCTGGATTATAAATCATTTATCTCATCACCTTCACCTACCGAAAACCTCCATCACCTTCACCTATCAGAAACATCCATCACCTTCACCATCTGCTTGTGAAAATAGAATGACATGAGGAAGCCAATGGTGCCAGTAATAGTCACCATATTATTGTTATCGTTAATTTGAGTACATAGAGTGGAAAGTGACTCGAAGATATTTATTTTCTCTTGATTTTTTTTGCTCGTTGTCTTCGTGATTTTTTTTCTTAGGATGGAGCTAATGAGAAGTAAGCCAGGGAAATGAAACAAATTTCAACTATTTTTGCACATTTGGCAAATATTGGAGTAAGTGGCAAATATTGGAGTAATTCATAGTTTTTTACTCAATTTTTCTGCCTTAATTGAAGATCCATCAAGTGCCACAACATTAAATACCCTAGCTACTCATGTAAATTTATAAAATCTAGAATAGTTAGTATCACTTCTTATTATTATCAATATATTATTATAAAATGTTATTACTAAATTTATAGCTTAATATTTTATAAACTAATTAACTGATTTTTTATTTATTTTGTAGGAAACAAATCAATAATGAACTTCATCCTGAAGAATTGCCAAGAAATTTTACCTTAGAGAGTTTTAGCTTAAATTAGTATCTAGTAGTTTGAGATAATTGTAATAAATAATTTTCTTGGATATTCATTTTATATATTGGAAATTAGAATTTTGTACATTTTGGTTATATATTTTATATATACTAATAATTTTTATTTGCTTGTCTGATAATATCTTGGCACTAAAAATTCGTATCATTTGTAACAACTTCTATTTTATGACCACCAATGCAAAAATTGTATTGATTAAGTAATTAAATTGTTAAATTTAATAATATTATTTGCGACAAATACGAACACGTTAATGATAAATTTATTGTAATATATATTCTTTATTTAGTGGCAACATTTTTGTAACATAAAAATTTCATACTTGTGACGAAATCTGTTACACAATATAGCCACTGATGCAAATTTATTTTACAGCTAATGTAATTCTATTGATGAATTGATAACTTTATTTGTGATAATAATAAATACATTAGTGACAATACTTTTTGTAAGAACTAATTTTCATTTTTGTGACGAAATGATGTTGACACTTTTTTATTAAAATATTAGTGACCAAGAAGTAATGGATACTGATAAAAAATTATTAGTGACAAATATTTAGTCACTATTTATAATTATTTTGGGGGCGATAATATTGTAACAATAAAATGAAGTACTGTTACGACTTTATTCGTCACTATTTTATATTATTTGTTTCAAAAAATTAGTCATAAATATGTTAAGTTGTTGTGACCATATAGTGTTGTCACACATTCCATAGGTTTTAGTGTCGGCACTTCTGTCACAATATAATGAAGTATTGTTACAACTTTATTTGTCACTACTTTATATTATTTGTGTCGACAAACTTGACATAAATAACTACATTTGTTGTGACATATAGTGTTGTCACACATTTGACAGATTTTAGTGTCAGCAATTTTGTCACAATAAAATGAAGAATTGTTACAGCTTAATTCGACACTACTTTATATGATTTGTGACGATAAACTTGTCATAAATATGTAAAGTTATTGTGACCATATAGTTTTGTCACACATTTCACAAGTTTTAGTGTCAGTATTTACGTCACAAAAATATTTTATAATTGTGACCATATATTAAATTAGTCACTATTTCATCAGTGACGGAGGTATTTGTGATGGTAAGTGACGACTTCAAAGATTGGACACTATTAATAATAGTGACTAATATTACTGCTTTTAGTGACAACTTTTGCGTTCACTAAAAATACAATTTCTTGTAGTGGATATTTGTCACGACCTAGAACCATATCGGGACATGAAAATCGCCGCATACCCAGGCTAAGGATACTCACGGTACCCTTAACCCGACTATGCAAGGCTAACTGAATATACTTTGAAATCATTTGGACAACACAATGATTGTATTTTGAAAATCCCAAAACTTAATTAAAATACTTATAAATCAGTGTTAAGCTCACTTCTATATTCACATTTAAAACTCTACCGCAACTTCTGGACTTTTAAGTTCACTCAAAGCAATCTCAACAACAGTACAAAAGGTTCATACATAAGGTCATTTACAAACCACAAGATAGTTAAACGTTAATTTACAAAATCATGAAGCATATCAACATAACCAACTTAATAAAAACAATTCATGAGCTACTATACAACAAAAGTACAAAACAGAGACTACTCGCATGCGGTAATGCCCCGAAAATGTCAAAAGACCGCATGATACACTCAAAGTCTCAAGCTCAGGAAATTAACTTGCATAGTTGGAAAACGGAGGGGGTGAGTACACTATGTACCTAGTGAGCATGAAAAACATATATCGCAAACAGAACTCGATATACACCAAGACGGTCTAGATATCCTAAGGATGAACCTATGATTTGAACATACATGACATAGAAACACATAGGTCTAGCCTATGACTCAACATATACTGGTTAGGAACCACATAGGCCTAGCCTATTAATCACTCATCCAGTGAACATAGGTTTCAGTTCTGGTACATAAAAGTAGAAAAGCATCACCTCTATAAATCAAATCTCGTCAGAAAACAAATCTCAGAATAGGCCACAACAATCATGTGTGTCGTTGCCACTATTCGACCAAACTAGTATGCACACCCACCGATTTCCGGTGTTGACTCGACTTTCATCCGTGGTGAGCCCGAACTATAGTCGACAAGAGCGTCATAACGCTAGGTGATGACCTCGTCGGTGACCAAACCCTAAGTGTGGAATCACCTGCAAGTCCCATAGAAGGTGTCAATACAGGGACTCGTCGCTTAATCTGTTGTGCCTAACACACGATTGGCCAATCGTTACCTCACCAATCACAAAAAATCATATAAAAATATTAAGTGCAAAAATCAAGTAAGGCACCGTGCCTTTATTTATCGGTCCAATCAATAAAATGAAAACTTGTCATAGCTCTAAGCCAAAATAGAACACATACACGCAGTATATATGACTCGATTATGCATATGTAAATTCCAAAACATTATTTCATGCAATAAATGTCATCTTTTGCACTCTAAGTGCAAAGTGTTATTCAAAACAATGTCGTTTCTTAAATACACAAGTATACTAGCATCCATTTGAGATTCAATTCTACTATGCATTACCTAGGTTCAAAATTCACATACAAGTCATCATGCATGTCTTGGGATGTTCTAATCCCATTTAAGAGATATGGTTTCCTCAACTCACCTCAAAAGAAGGTGAACACTCCCTTAAATTCAATAATCCTTGGTACGAGCTCCTTGATCCACAGCCCTTGAATCTTTATACATACAAATATACAATGTATTTACTACTCAAACATATCTCATATTCATACACCACCACAACCAAATTCATCCCCAATCAATCATCATAAATGTTATTCTAACACCAATCAATAGGTCAATAATTCACTTAGTAATTCAGCTTAATGTCTCCTCAACCATCAAGCTAACCTAACCTTATGTGCAATGTTTACTTCCTTTTCTTCCTAATGTTCCTTTATAAACAAGTTGTCTTCTTTTAATCATAACTCTCTTAAAAAAAATTCAAATTCCATGATTCTTGTGCCCCTTGTAGACTTCCATTAGTATTAATTTATCCAAAAATTACGCAAACAGTAGCTCCCTTTACAACATAATCTCCATCCAAATTTTGTCCTATTTTTGGTAAGAAACAGACTGGCAACCAATACTTAAACAACAACAAATCATTGTCAATACATCTCCTAACAAAATTGTTTCACAGAAGCATTAATAAGACATTAATAATCATTTTCTTGTTTTATACTTTCACTAATTTGGACTCTAGGGTCCTCAAAAATCAGGAAATAATACAAGGTTCATAGGGGTCTATCATAGGCAGTATTAGGAAAATAAGCGTCACTTGAGCTCTAGTCACTGTTTTGTCAAGCCGCTTTCATAGAGCTAAATTTGAGACCAATATCTAAAACTTTCATTCTTTGAGTTTCTTCAAATTCGTGCTCTAAGAATATGAAAGACATATAAAAAGAGAAATATTAAATTGAAACCATAATTTCAAATTACCTTGATAACTTCTTTCCTTCTCCTCTCCTGTTCCCCTTTTTCTCTCCTTCTCTTCTCATTTTCGTTTTTCTCCCTCTTCTAATCTTATGGTAGACCTTCACTCTTCCTTCTATTGCCTTTTTATCCATTTTCTCTAGAAAATTCAAGAAGTTCAAACTAATCCATGTGTTACCATTCCATTGGTCTATTTGTCACCATTATATTGGTACATATGTTATCCTTCTATTGGTCCATATATTACTATTCTATTAGACCATGTGTCACTTACTTTAGGCCCCACATATCACTCATTTTAAGCGTCTGTATGTCACAACTTGTAAGGCTACACATGTTACCAATTGTAAGGCTATATATGTCACCATTTGTAACGCTACATATGTCACTATTCTATTGCTCCACACGTCACAAGTCTAAAGTGCAATTTGTCACAAACTTAAAGGGTCACTTGTCATAATTATACTCAAGCCACTTGTTATCCATTTAACTGAGCCATTTTCCACTTATTTCCAATGCCACTTGTTACCATTTCATAGGCCTAATCAACCTTAATTCCCATGGATAAATTTGTCTTGCTCTTTAACATTTTTCTTAGACTAGATGCGCATATCACCTCATCAATTACTCAACTGTAATAATAAATTCACAATTCACTAATTATAATTCATCAATTCATGTTATTGGTAAATCAAAATGCAAAACATTAGGAACGTGCATTCATATCACATTCATTTTCGTTCCATACCCTAGAATATGTCAATTGAGTGCATATACCATCTTGTAAAGTTTCCTAAATCATGATTCGTATATGTATACAAATATAATGCATATGAATGAAATGCATCATGTAAATTCTTAAATAAAATAAATCATGTGACTCAATCAAACAGTTTAATCTTTTAACAATTCTATGAGGTAGGATATTACATTCACTCACTTTAAAACGTAGTCAACTACTATCAAGATACAAGTATTTCCAGATGAAGAAGGATATGGTCCTATAAAATCTATGCCCTACATGCCAAATAGCTTTACTTTTAGAACATATTCTAATGTATCTCATATCATTTAACAATATTTCCTATTTATTGGAATTAGTCACATGTCCAACATAAAGCTCTTAGGATCTTTAAACAATATATGCCAATAAAACCCACATTTTAAGACTTTAGCAGCAGTTTTATTAATACTACAAAGTCTGTTATAGGGGGATACGTGACAGTAATTAAAATGTGTCTCATCTCCTCCTTAGGTTCATATTATCATATAATCTCATTAAAATAACTTCTAAATAGAAGGGTATCATCCTAATAATAAAAACTAATTTAACTTTAGAGAGGAATTTCTCTTTTGGTGGTAGGGAAGAACTTTTAGGAAAATTCTAGATGGAAGAAAATTCAAAAAATTTAATAAACTAAGGAACTTGATTATAATGAACAGCCTAAGGTCTCTTGTTAGGAAATTTATCATCAATGGTTTCCTCATCTATATCGTCTCTTTGCTCCAATCTTGACAAGCAATTTTGTAACACCCCACTCCCGAGCGACCCAAACCCGACATCGATGGTGATATTCGAGCTAGTGCCCCGCGAGGGTGGCGTGCTAAAGCACTCACTCAATCGAAAATCGATATACATTTTTTTTGAACCACAAAACACAGTATGCGGAAGCCGATAATCAAATAGGGCATAAGCCCTTT
>JAOTBA010000205.1:38531466-38547448 GCA_025629845.1 Erythroxylum squamatum
GGAAGGTTTGCATACTATTATAAATTCTTGAATGCCCCTCTTGAGATAGCTTTTGGGGGTGAGTTAGGCCTTTCTAACATGATATTAAAGCTAGTTTGTCTCGATGATTTGGGGCGATACCCGATTATGTCCCTTTGTCCAATATGTTCATCAGATATCCAGTCCTGCTCTGGTTGAGGGGGGTGTGTTAGGAATTTCACATTGGACAGTTATGAGGGCATTCAAGAATTTATAATAGTGTACAAACCTCCCCCTCTTAAGCGAGCTTTTGAAGGTGAGTTAGGCTTTTCTAACATGGTATCAGAGCCAGTTTGTCTCGATAGTTTGGGGCAGTACCCGGTTATGTCCATTTGCCCAATATGTCCATCAGATGTCCAATCCTACTCTGGACTGAGGGGTGTGTCAGGAATCCCACATCGAACAACTATAATAACATTCAACAATTTATAATAGTATGCAAATCTCACCCTCTTGAACTAGTTTTTAAGGACGAGTTAGGCACTTCTAAAATAAACCCATAAAAGTAGATAATTCTCTATAGATTTTTGGTACACTCAAAAGAAGAACAGAAGATTTCTGTTTTCCACCCATCTATTTGCATGTAATTTTTCCACTTCTAGTGTAAACAGAAATATTATAAAATGTAATTTAGGCTTTCATCATCAACCAAAAAACAAACAAAGAAAGGTGTTCGTAGAGTAATAATTGAAAGCTATAGGAGTTCTGGTATAAAAATTCCATGAGACTGATGAGAATTTGGTTTGTTGGCTAGCTATGTTAAAAAGACCTAACTCACCCCCAAAAGCTAACTTAAGAGGACGGAGGTTTGCACACTATTATAAATTCTTGAACGCCCTCATAGTTATCCGACCTAGGATTTCTGACACACCAACATCTGATAGACATATTGGGCAAAGGAATATAACCAAGAACCGCCCCAAACTATCGAGATAAACTGACTTTGATACTATGTTAGAAAGGCCTAGCTCACCCCCAAAAGTTAGCTCAAGAGAAGGAGGTTTGCACATTATTATAAATTCTTGAATGCTTTTATACTTGTCCAGTTTGAGATTCCTGACAATCCATTTGCTTTTAACAGTTTTTTTTTTAAATTTATGTATTTCATACAACTGCAGAGGGAATGGAGTATAGTTATACATCTAGATTACTAATTTAAGCTTATTTTGTCTCGTCAAGACATCCATATTGATCCTACTAGCAATTATATTCTATACTCCCCTCAAATAAGACCTAAAGAGGTATTAATGTGAATCAACTAGTGCATGTAAGACTAGGTTTATTTTTTTAAATTATTGGCGATCTTGTAATTTTTTTATATCGATTTGTTAATAGTTAACATTAATCAACATAATAATCAAGAATAGTCCGTTCTTCCTTCCTTCTATGAGTAAGTGGAAGCTTACATGGCAAGAAGTGGTTGGGCATTGACTTATGGCTGTGTAATCTTTGCTTCCTCACCATCATTGTTGTTATTGAATGAATCCGACGGAAAAAAGATGCACAGCAGCCCACAAAGTAAAAAAGAAAAGAGAAAATAAATATATAAAAGGAGTCAAAAGACTCGCATAGAAAACAAATTTAAGAAAACTGTTAAAGAGAGAAGACAATTAAACCCAAAATTCATAAAGACCTTTCCTTTGTCTACGCAGGTGACCCTAGAAATGTCAACCGCACCAACAGCATTCCGGTTAGTTCCATTCTGTTGATGTTACGCTTACAAGAACCAAAACAGTCTCCAGTTTGGGTACTATAAATACCCCCTGAGTTGCAGCAAACTGTTTCCTATCATTTTTTGTTACCATACAACTAAAAGCAAAACCTCAAAACAAAGACCAAAGCAACATCGATAGTACGCAAGTGGAACCACAAAGAAAAGTCCAAGATTTAATCAAAATAGCTGCTCATCTACAGCAATTTAACCCAAGAAACATGGCTGATGAATTCAACACAAGCACAAACTGGTGGGATTCCTCCAGAAACAGGTTTGATAGCGGGTCATCGTCTTCTTCTTCAGGGCTTAACACTTTAAGTAGCTTTCCTTGGCCAAGTGAAATAGTGGATGACAAGGGAAGGTCTTCCATGGAGTCTGTGTCAATATCAGATAGCTCTGCTGTTTATCATGATACCCAGAAGCTGCAACAAGGGCAGGATCATTCTTGTAGTGACTTGAATATGATGGGCTTAGGCCTCTCATCACATGCCATGGAATGGAACCAAGCTTTACTGTAAGTTGATACACTCTTTGATTTGAGAGTTTTACTTCCTGTTCTTTATTAATTTCTTCTTGTTTAAAGGTGTGTTAAAAATTCATGACCTGATATTAAATCTTTTGTTCTTAATATCGTTTGATATCTTTCTGGCAGTCGAGGCGATAAAACTGGGAATAGTTTTCGTTCCATGTTCCAAGAGAACTTGAATTCGAACACGAATTATCAGCATGAACGTGGAATCGGATCATCTCATGTTCACTGGAGGGAGAGAATGCTTAGTAGAGTTAGTGGAGATTCTTCCGTGAACGAGTTTAAGAATATAAGCCAAGATTTTTCCCTAGATCAACCTCATTTTAGTCCACCTGGTAGCTCCAGTGATAGTACGGTCACATGTCAGGGCTTGCAGTGTAGCTTTCAAATGGATTCATCAGCTATCTATGGCAATACTTCAACTGTGTTTCAAGGGCTATTAGGATCTGATAATCAACCACGGCAGTCTTCGTCAGAGAACCGATCCATGAGCTATCAATATGGCGCAAATTATGGCATTAGCACCAATGAACTGCTGCCTTGGTCTAAAGTTCCTCAATTCTTGAGAAATTCTCCTCCCAAGCAACCTTCTCACAGCCACTTGCACTTCTCCAACAACGCACCCTTTTGGAATGCATCTGCCAGCCCCATGACTGATGTTCGACCGACTTTTTTCCCTTCATTGCAACCGCAATTTCCTGCATCAAAATTTGAAGAAAAACCAAAGGTATGCATTTCCGTATATTTATATATTTTCAACAGAAATATCACCAATCATATATATGGAGTGGCACGACTCCTTACATGCACTTGATGCTTATGGCGTGATATTGTCACAAGCATACGGAAGAGTGACTGGATAAATACATACATGAAAATTTCCTAGATCGCTCGAACTAACAACAAGTTTAGGGTGGGGCTATTGAGAATGAGACATTTTTGGTTCACTCATATTCCAGCAGAATATATCTGAAGTACGGGATTCGAGCACAGTACCGAAGAAAAGTGGTGGGAGTGAAGCAGCAACAAAAAGGCCTAGAAACGAAACTCCATCACCTATGCCACCCTTTAAGGTACAACCAATTTTGGTCGAAAAATCGTTTTCGATAAGATAAGGGATACACACTAAGCTTGTTTCTTGGTGCCATTTGTAGAATTTATTTTTGGTTTTTGATGAACATATAGGTGAGGAAAGAGAAGATGGGGGACAGAATCACTGCACTCCAACAACTAGTTTCACCTTTTGGAAAGGTGAGAAAATATTTCTAAATTTTCTCTTATCTTCACTTTCAGAAGAAAATTGAGACGACCTTGATTCTTTGAAATTTATGATTCATTTTCCTCTTCTATCTTTTGATTACGGGTTTCTTCAGACTGATACAGCCTCAGTGCTTTCTGAAGCAATTGAATACATCAAGTTCCTCCACGGTCAAGTCACTGTAAGTTCCGTTAGAAACCTTGCTTCTCGGAAGTGGGGAATTAAAATAGTGCTAGGAAATCAATTTCACTTGGTTAAACAATGTATGTTCCATAACGTGCTGTGAGGAATCATCCATTTTTGGCTCATATATTCTGTTTTAATATGTATATGTCAGCTCTTAAGCACCCCATACATGAAAAGTGGAGCTTCCATACACAACCAACAGGTACATATGCAACAGATTCTCCTTCCTAATCGCATAAATGTATGCATGTTTTCACTTAGTTAATGCCCATATCCAATTAATACATAGTAAAGTCTGTGGTCAAGGGTGAACTGTGAAGCGTAGTCAGGTTAATTAAGACAAGTAAAGTTCTCGCTTGCTCTTTTTTTTTTTCCCCATTAAATTTACGTATATTTTTATCATGCTTTCTCTATATAGAGTTCTGAAAAGTCTAAAGACCCTGAAGGACAAAAACATGATCTTCGGAGCCGAGGATTGTGTCTGGTGCCGGTTTCAAGCACTTTTCCAGTTGCTCAAGAGACGACGGCTGATTTTTGGAACCCTACATTCGGAGGCACATTCAGATAGAAGGGAAAGGAAAATGGTCGGAATTCTGGTGGAAGAACTCATTCTGTTGTATGCTACTAGTACTTGCACATATAATATTATCAGAAACCCTATCCAAGTTGGGAATGATCGATAAGATCAAAGAAAAAATGTAACATGAAGAACAGAAAACAGACAAGCGAAGCCCAGATAACAACTTATCCCTGGATATTGAAAGAAGCCACAGTGTAGAGAAATTGTGAAAGAGAAAGAAAAGGAAATGATCCTTCAAAATACATGCTTGCTAGTGTAGGGCCAGTAGCCACAGGCAAAATAATATTGGTTGGCCAACACATTGGGATCATTAGGTATAATATTGATCAATAATTGTAATAATTAAGGAATAATTATGATAAGATTAATGTTGGGTCTATAGAATAAGAATAGATGCTGACTTTAGGAGGGGAATATGTTATATGAAAGATTTGTTTTAGATAACATTAATTTTTTTGTTGGTTCATGATTTAGTTTAATCAAGTAGAAGAAGGGATATAAAGGAGCTTTTATTGTTTCTTTCTGCTATTGCTATATTGTGCACAGAGCTGGCACTATCTTTAGTTTTATATGAGAGGAAGAAGAAGGGAAAAGAAATAAAGAGAATAATTGAATTCCTGAATAGGGTAGGAGTGAGAGTGGGGGAATGTCATTTGATTGGAAATCTCTCACTTTTGATTTGTTTATGTGTTTGGAATATTGTGAGTGGAGGTCAGAAATTGGGCCACAGCAAGATTTTATAATTTTATTATATTATTTTTATGTCTATGTATGCTTTTGTGCTTTTCATCCAATGGTCACATTGAGGAGCTTTCATTGGAAGACTCTCTGTCTCTATATTCCCATACGCTATCCTGTTTACTCTCCGAAACTCAGATTTGTGGGCACTTATGACTTGAAGGGATGGTAAAAAGAATGCCATTGGAGGTTTATTATAGGTTCCATACATCAGAGTGTAAATTAAAAATTGGAATTTCACTACTTTCAATATTCCAGATTCTAGAATAAGTTCACTTTTGAATAATTTTGACAAATACATTAGTCCAACAAATCGAAAACTCAGGGGCAAAATGCTTAATATGTACTCTAATAATAACTAATGATTAGCAATGGTTACCTGATTCCATCAATATGGTCCAGATTGCATGCCTAACTAATGGGGTCATGCGGCTATCAATTTGAGTTTCAAACAACTTATGCTCACAGCCGGTTCTTCTTCTTCTTCCGTCTTTTTTTTTCGTTTTCCTGACATTTAGAAGCATTTAGTGTATGCTATTAATTTTTGTCGTTAATATAGGAATAATCACATCAAATGATTTCAATATTTTTTAGAACATACATCTCCTTTTGAGTCCCGTTAGGTAAGTATTCGTGTAAAGCTGTAACCACTGACTTTGCAGCTTTAACACCTATAATTATGACAAATCCTAAGTAACATAATACCAACTAAATTAGTTTTGTTGTATCAAGTGGAGAATGTTAGAGAATTTACAATGAAGAAATAAAGTGGCATGAATATCTCTTATTTGATACTCCACTTGACTAGTATGTATCGACTCTCCTACTTTACCTGTTATAGCTTCAGCAAGTAAAAGTGTTTGCTTCTGTTATCTCCTACTTAGTCCTGAGTTTGGCATCCTAAAGTCGATCACTTTAGAAATTCCTTTCTTTCTTTCTTCAAAGTTGCATCAACTTTGCCAAGAAACAGAAATGCGTCAAATAGAAAGAATCTATATAGTCTTCCATGTGATTTAGGACACCAAGAATTTTACTTGCCAATCGGCATTTGTCTTTTATTTGAACTGCTTCCACTCTTCAATGAACTTTCTATCTACTGTCCTTCAAGCTGAGTTTCAATATCATTGTTGGAAAGTAACATTATTTTGGAGAGTAATTCCCATGTTGGTATTAATTCTTTATAATTTTGCGTGGAATTTATTTTTTTCTTAGGCAAATAATACAACTGCAGAGCCTTGTGTACTGACTGCATGTGCTTTGCACATGCATTTCTTTGTGCAGGAAAGAAGCAGAGTAATACTTCCTACTCAAATAGTTAGGAGTACGTTTCCACACGAAAAAGATACCAATGATTTTAACCTTTCCAAGATAGAAGTTAAATTAACAAAGGATACAAAAACAAGGATTGTAGCAGCAGCTTCTTTTATTGAAGCAATACATTAACATTAAAAGCATAACTTCTTATAGATGTAAAACACAGAAAGTAAGGCTAAGAATCATGTACTCCACTGCTGATACCGGCAGTTCAATGATACTGAGGTAATTCTAATAATTTGAGGTTAAGAGTTCCATTTCTCCTTAATTTATTTATTATCTAAAGTTGTAGAGCAAAGTATGATGAAGCAAATCTTTACGTATTTAACTCTTCACTCAAATGGGCAAATATAGCATTGCCTGCTAATGCAAATGCATCATCATTGGGATCAGCGTTAAGTATTTTTAATTGGATTTAATCACTTACCTAAGCTTTTCGTCACCCAAAATGCCGCCACACTATGACCATTAGATAAAATTTATTCTAGACTCCATCTAATTAACTTTCTCCTGATTAGGAAGAACAAAAACGACTTAGAAAAGTACGGAAAGGAAATTTGAAACTATTATACGATTGGAATGATTGCTATAGACCCTAAAATTTGAACCGAATATCTAGTTTTTTAAGCAGGCTAATGGGACAATAAAACTTTTTGGAACATAAAGGAGTCAACTTGCACCCCAGCTATGCTGCTTTAGATTATATTCTAAATTAACGGGAATCCATTTATGTAAGCACGTACATAAGCAAAGAACATTATATGAACTAATATGTTACATCACTCCATCAAAGTACCTTTGCCCTCAAATTGAACAAATTGACCAGATATATTGTCTATAATAGCATATTTAACTTAGACTTATACATTTTTTAACCTCTTTTTTAATAAGAGATTTGATACTACCTCTCATGTGAGATGTCATAACCTCTTTTTCTGAGACACCTAATGTCTTTGTCAAGGTTCCTTATTAATTCCTAAATCTATATCTAAAATCTTTCTTCTTTTTTGACATGGAACTAATTTGTTGTGTATGACTTATATACACGAATGTAATTTTGAAGTGTTACGAAAGAATGTGAGAGTTCTTTAGAAAATTTCGAGTAAACACGGCCTGACACATAATCTCTGAAATACTGAGTTGAAAATACATGTTGAAATATGATCATGTTGGTGTGATCAAGAATTTTCTAAGGAGGACACGACTTAAGACACGAGCATATCAGAGGCTATTTCTATATTCTAGAAAGATATAATGAGTTATACAACTTGAGATACATAATTCTTGGTTGTGTTTATAATGAATAACCTTACGCAAAAATATATTTTTAATGGATTTCAAAGTCTAGAAGGATTTTAGGACATATTATAGTCAAGTTTAATTTAAGGTGGATTTAGTAAATGTACAAGTCTTATAGAATTGTAATAGTTAGAGTTTACAATTAACTATAGTTATGTCTATATCTATCTATCTATCTACTATCTGTCTATCTGTCTGTCTGTCTGTCTGTCTGTCTATATCACACACACACACACACACATCTTACCTTTCTCAAGTGAGTTATTGAATCAATAGTAAAATCATAGCTTTTGGCTTTTAAGGATGTAGGCACATCAAATATATTAAACCTCATTAAAATTTTTCTTAGGTAATTATTATTTATTTCATACTACTTTATTTCTACAATTAATTATTTCCCAAAAAGTGGTATCACAACATAGTTGAGACAATAATGATAGTGGTTGCAAAATTTGAAGTGGAGAAGTTCAATGGAACTAAAAATTTTAGGTTATAGCAACACAGAGCAAATGAATTTTTTGCATAGTAATGCATGTTAAAGGGGTTACAAGTGAGTTGCCCAAAACATATGGAAGTACTTGACTAGGAAGGTTTACAGGCATAAGCAACTGGACCCATATGACTATATTTAAAAGATAGGGTCATGTACTATATCATAGAGATTGCATCCTTCGTAGAGATATTGAAGAAGATAGTCAATACGTGTCAAAGTCTCTCACAAAGAGAACATACATATTCAAAATAAAGGAGGAAACAAAGAAGCAACAACATATTAATGTGTTTAATTGAATAATTAGTGACCTTTTATGACTTAAAAGTGACCATTGTAGATGAATATAAAGTGATGATTTCCCTTCACTCATTACCTCTATCTTATGAACACTTGTGACCACACTCATATTGGGTAAAAAGATAGATGGTATGAAGGACATCAGCATTATGTTATTGAAATATAACCAATATAGAATAAATACTAGTGAAGCCTCTCAAGTTGAAGGGCTATATTTGAGAGAAAATTAGGATTGTGGAAGAAAGTAAAAAAATATGGCTCATCTAAGTGTATCTTTTAGATCTAAATCTAAAGGTAAAACAATAGAAATGTATCAATTATAAAGATATGATAAAGATATGCTCTATGTTTCAATTAGTCAATTTTAGGACTCATAGATTTTAGATACATGATGCTTACATTATATGACACAAAATAAGGATTGATTTATGTCATATACATTAGACAACTTTAGCATTATCTAAATGAGGAATGATAAAGTTTATGAATATTTTTACAGTAGGACAGGTCAAGATTAAGATGCTTGATGGTGTTATTAGAATGACTATGATGAAAGGGCCAATACTGGAAAAGAAATCTATAAAATGATAATAAGCATAATTTTAAGTAGAGAAGTTACAATGGTAAAGTTAAAGGAAGATAGTACTATATTACATCATATATGGCTAGGTTACCTCAATGAGCAAAGGATGACAAAACTTCATAAGAGGAATATATTAAAGGATGTAGACTTTTGTAAGTTTTATACGCCTAGTAAAATTTTAAGTTGACCTTTAAAGATGTAGTGTTTAGAAAGCTGCATCTATTAAAACAATCATATAAAACGAACGTGTCAGGATCAATAGTGAGCAATATTGATTTAAAGGTGGTACATATTAAATAATTGACTAATTGAAACATAGAGCATATCTTTATCATTGAAAGTCAAGAGAAGGATAGATGAATGAGTGCTATAATAAAGGATATCAAGTTTCATCAGATCAGAGAATTGATTGCTAGTGTTTAAATTTTGTTGTAAAAGATTCATATTTTGGAAAATGCAACTGACATGTTGATAAAGTTGGTTACTAAAGAGAAGTTCAAGCATTATTTGAATTTGATTAACGTCTCAGATGTTAGATATATATAAACACACCCAACCTATTTAAAGTATATTTGTCAAGGTGGAGATTATTGTGTATGTCTTATATATATAAATATGCAATAGTAGAGGCATCAAGAAGGTGATTATCTTATATGGCTCATATATACTGGTGCAATTTTAGAGTGTTTATAAAAGAATGCGTGCACAAGACTAAATTTTAGTTTGTATTTTTCATTAGAATGCCATGGTGAATACATAGGCTAAAACATAGTTAGAATATGGGCACATTGGTCTGGTAGAGGATTTTTCAAGGAGGGCAAAGCTTAGAACATATACATGTCAGGTCTAGGTTTTAAAAAGAAACAATAAGCTAAATATCCTGGGATATAGGCATCTTAGATGTTGTTTTTATGTGTACAGAGAAATAATAAGACATATAATTTAAGACACACTAGTATCTCAAGTTGTGTTCATAATAGCACTACAACTGCAAATTTGGTGGATTTCAAACTTTATAAGGATTCTATGACCTATCAGAATCATTTACAAATTAAATTAGGTTTGTTAAAGGGGTAAGTTATATAAAATTATAACAATTAGAGTTTATAATTAACTAATATAAACCTAGTTTATATATATGAAATTTATAATATTCATTAGGTGAATTATTGAATCAATAGTAAAATTTTGTACTCTTGGGTCTCAAAGACATAGGGACATCTAATTGGTTGAACCTCGTTGAAATGTTCTTATGTTTTTGTTGTTTCTTTTATATTACTTTTTATTTTTCTACATGTTATTTCCCAACGCAATTCATTCTTATACTTATCCAACTAAAGTATTATAGGAGTCACATATTGCTTAGGTCATATCAGTAATGCCACTCCTTGTCCTTGTTGTCTCTAAATGTTATAAGCTCACTAACTTTCACTTAGTTTGTCCTCGACCCAACATCATTGTAAGGCCCCAAATTACACCTTAGTAGGAATGTTACATGTCTATGAAAGTATATGTGATAGGAGTTAATGATTATGATTTGATTGTGTATTGCTTAAGTCTTGAATTTTGGTTTGATGGATTATAATTAGTAACTTGGAATTTATTTGTTACAATTAGAAAATTGAAGAATTAAAATGTACATTTGGACTAGGAAAATTGTCTAGTGGCAAGACAAGTTGACACCTGGAAAGTGTGGATGACTAAGCCTATACATCGAGAGACATGTGGCATAAGTAAATAAGTGACAAATGGCTTAATAGAATTGTGACATTTGGTAGCTTATATGGAGGGAAAGTGGGCTGCATGCGCTGGTGATAAGTGCCATTACGTAATTGTGACATCTAGCACCAAATGAACTGTAACATCTCGTTGTCCCATATTAGGGGCTAGAACCCTAGAATAGTGTACAAGAGAGGTTACTGAGAAATTAAAAAGTGCATATCATGCTTATGCATAATATGGCATACACATACACCTTAATATTGATTTTTGCACATTAAAATTATTGTATATGCATTGATTAACATTTTCCAGGTAAAATTGATCTATAAATGTGAATTGTGGATTTTATTTGCCTTGAAAATTAAATTGGAGTGTATTAAAATTGATTTAGCAATTTTGGTGATATTTCGGATATTTTGGAAATTTGGGTTATTTTAGACTAGGAAAAATGTAGAAATAAGAGACAAATGGAAGTGTGACACGTGGTAGCCTCACATGAATGACAAATGGCTTACGTGCAATGGTGACACGTGGCAATGTATTATGAATACACCTGGTCACGTTTTTGATATGGGAAATTTCTACATCTCTTTTATTGTTCTTCACCAAAATCACCCAACACCAAAACTCTCTCTTTGTTCATCCATCACAAAAACATCTAGTGTTCATGTTTGTGTGTTTGGTTCTTGATTCTTACATCAAAGTAAGCACTTCAATCCGTATATTGTTTTGTTTATGTTTATTCTCGTTTTTCTCCATCCACCGAAATCTCCTTGTCCACTCTCAACTGGTAGAATTTTGCTGAATCAAGTAAGTTATGTTTTAAGTTTTACGGGTATCGTGAATGCCATTTTGATGACGTTCTAATGTTTGTAAATGGATACATGCATGAGCGGTGTAGGAAGAAGCAATTTTGGTGATAATTAGTGAAATAGAAAATGTGCAAAAAGTGTGATAAATGATTGTGAAAATTGGAGTAAAATGGAAAATGCAGAAAAATGGAAAAAAAGATGCAGTAAATGATGATTATGCGTGGATATGTTCTGTTTTTGATGTTTGGTATTAATCAGGGATTTTGAATTGTTTATGTTGAGTTGAACTGCAATGGGAGTCGAAATGAGGAGAGGATAATTGAGACATAGTTAGAAATGGAAGATTTAGCAAAAGGGAGAAAGAAGAAGAAGAAAATTTGCAGTTTTGGAAGAGAAAAGGAGTTGCACGATCGTGACATTATGGAAGGATTTGGAAAAGCACGATCGTGCTTCTGCACGATCATGACTTTGGTGATACATCTCACAAGTCACGATCGTGCACGCGAGCATGATTGTGACATCACGCACCCGACTATAAGCACGATCGTGACTTTGAAGGCATACTGAAAGTTGATAGTTGCGAACATCCTTGATTCTTTTGGCTATAACTTCTTCTCCTGACCTCAAAATGACTTGATTTTTAAACCAAGAAACTCATAACACATTGCCATTTCTCTCCAAAAAAATTAAGGCCATCTAAATCCATTCAGAAAAGATTGATTGATGAATTTAGGATGAAAAATGATGAAGTGTGTTGGAATTTCTTAACTGGAATGATGTCACTGAATAGTTAGCTGTATTTTAATCATATCTTGATATGAAGATTTACAAATGGGATGATTTTTGATTTAGATTAAACTAGAGATATATTACTACAAATTGTATGAAGAAATTGAATTTAAATTCTGTCTCTAAGAATTCCAGAATCTGGTTCGAAGTTGAGTATAGAGAACTATTGTAGTTTAAGAACAGTCCGAAGTAAATTGAGTATAACTTTCGGAATACTAAATCAAATTGTATGATCTTGATATCATTAGAAACTTAAGATATAGGAGAAAACATTTTTAGAAGGAAGTGTTGCCTAATTATTCAATTATCCTTATCATAATGATCATGCAAAATGGACCCGAAAGTATGTTTTTAGAAAAATCTGGAATACTCAATTGAGTAATGAAATTAGATTCAAATTGTTTTATTGAGGTGCATACAAATCATACTTATTAGAGTTTTGCTATATTAATGATTATGTGACAAGAATAATGGAAAGATGCCTGAGATTGTCATTGAGCATGCATTGTACATAATCCATATGTATACATATGTGCATAAATGAGTACGTTTATAATTGTACAAATTTGTGATATGTGTAAATGTACATTGCATGATATAGAGGATCATATTGAGTGACCACATCCAAACGTTGCCGGGACTTCAAGGCAATAGCTTTCTGGAGTAACCTGTAAGTAACTTAGATGGTCTCACTTAATTATTTGCTTGTTATAAATTATGTTCTGAGTTATCTTTAAATGTGAACTTGATTATGTTGATTCCGGACACTGAAGGTTCGAGGCTTCTGATGCATGAATGTGATATTTGAAGTGCTCTTTGTATGTGAATGTGAAGAAATAAGTGTTACTCAACCTGATTGTTGAATGCTGGACTAAGGTCCGATGATAAATGTGAATAAGACTATGAATGTGATTGGTTGAAACAATTATTGATTGAATATGTGTAATGCATTTCATTACATGAATGCATGATCAGATAATGAGAATTGTGACTTGAGTAGCCACCGAAAATGAGCTTAAAGCTTGGAATATGATTAAGAGTCGAAGGCTCGCTATGTATAATGAGCCCTGTATTCCCAACGGATAAGAGATAGTATTAATGAGTCCGGTATCCACAATAGATACTGGACAGTTTAGGCACTCAGTCACAACAACGTAATATTCGAAAGTGAGTCTCACGAACACTACATATACATTTAATTCGTGTGTTTGACTGACTGAAATATATTGTGGACATGTATTTGAATGAGAGTGGATATGTGAAGTAAATGATAGGTGATGCTATATGCTAAATGAAAATATTTGAAATATGTGTTCACATGTATTGATGTGTTGTGATTGAGTGAATCACCGAGGATGGTTACCTCACTAAGCTAAAAAAACTCATCAAAATTGCAATGTTTACATTTCAAGATTGAAAAAGGACACTAGTGACAGAGAGACTGTACAAGAAGCATAGTTCTTGTACTTTTGGAAAGAAGAAATGCCTCAAAGGTCGGTCAGCTGAGATTGAAGGATTACATAGAGTTTTTGTATAATTCCTCATGTGTTTATCGTGTTTTGTATTTAGTTTTGCTAATGTACATATAGGGATGAAATATGAAATTCTACAATGTACATATTCGGTTTTTATGAAATGAAATGAGGAATTCGGTTTTAAAATATTGTGACATTTACGTATTAATGATGATGCTATGATTAAATGAGTGTCGTGACTGCCTTAGCATGCCACCCTTGTGGGGACGTATTCAGATATCACTCAGGATGTCGGGATGTGTCCTGCGAGAGTGGGGTGCTACATGAACTTAGCTGATGCAAAAGTTGTTCAGCTATTTATTCTTCACCATCTTCATCTCTCACTACCAAAAGTTTGTCCCTATCTTACAACCTTGTGTTCTGCCTGAGTTTTTCTAAATTACCACATCCAAATACTACATCAAGAAAGCTACATCATGCTATCTTCTATGCTATTGTCTTTTTGGTGTTAAGATTATCCTACTTCCACCTTGATTTTAGAATTGTGCTTGTTGCATGGAATGCTAGATTGGCTTGTTCATTGAAGTAGGAGTTTAAGTTAAACATGTGAATGGAATTCTAAACTTGATGGCATGTAGTAATACAAATTCTATGATGATTGAATTGGGATAAAATATTTGTTGTGTTTATGATAAAATGAGTTCTAGAAAATGATTTTTGTATGATAGATTCTGTGTTAGCTTTTGTAGCATGAAAGACAATGGCTTTTGAGCTACCAAATGAATGATTTTGAATTGGAATTAGATGTGAATTTGATGAGGAATTGAAGAAAAATTAAGGTATAATTGAGGTTCAATTAATGGACTATAAATGTAGCACCCCACTCCCCGTAAGACACGTACCCGACATCCTGAGTGATATCCGAGTTCGTGCCCCAGAGGTTGGCATGCTAAAGCACTCAATCATTTAAAAGTCGGTATAATAATTTTTTTTTCAACACAATGCAATCAATAGAATTTCAATAGCCAATTGGAGCCCAATTTCATTCATAAACATTTTCAGTTATGCGTAACATCCGGTACACAACTCATTAAAATTTCACTTCTCACTTGGGCCCATTATTGAGACAAAACACTTATAATCATAATATTAGTACACCTCATAATCAATTTCAAACCATTCCACTTTGGAAAGTTATTACAAACAGAAATCTTCAAATGTACATGTTACAATAATTGCGGAAGATTCAAATCGGTACAAAAATAAGAAAATATAAGTGCAGACGCGAACTTATCCCAACCTCTTCTTTCACTCACATGCAGTAGGTATACTCCCGTTTGCCTAATGGGGTATTCTTGAGTCCTAAATTTTTTTTGCAAATTTTGGGTGAGTTTTGCGAACTCAATGAGTGACCTTCATCGATGGCTCACCCAGTTACATAACACATAATTCACATTCACATCATTTCACATTTCACATTCGATTTCACACTTCATCTTCAATACAATTTAATCATTCATATTATGCATATACAATGTACATGAGACCCACTTTCCATTTGTTACTTTGTTGTGTCCGAGTGCCTAAACTGTCCCATATAGGGCTCATTGATAACTATCCCATATAGGACTCATTAAACGTTGAGCCTGAGGCTCTAAATCACTTTTAAGCTCGAGGCTCTTTTTCACACGTTGAGCTTTAAGCTCTAATCAGTGACTACTCCGGTCACAACTCCCGTTATGTTTCATGCATTCATGAAATGGAATGCCTCATCCACATTTGCCTATACTAATGCAATCACATTCACATATCATCGAACCTTAGTTCGGCAATCAACATTAAGTTGAGAATCACATTTTCATTCATATGCAATTACCCATGTAGAACAATTTTATTATCGGACCGTAGCCCGGCATTTAACAATCAAAATATGTACACTTATTTCGTCTCATTTACATACAAGTAGCACTTCAATATCCCCAAGGAAATATCACAATCATCGGACCTCCTGTCCGAAAACCAACATAATTAATTACATTCATATAGACATTCAGTAGTTAATCAATACCAAAATTCAAACAAAACAAACAATGAAAGGAGACCATCTAGGTCTACTCACAGTACGCTCCAGATTAGCATTTGCTTTCATGATCCGGAAACGTCTAGCTGTGGACG
>JAOTBA010000205.1:38655341-38666406 GCA_025629845.1 Erythroxylum squamatum
TTTGAGTTGAAATATCTTAGATTCATATGTTAGTGAAAATAAAAAAATTAGAGTGTAAGAAATACACTCAAATGCTTAAAAGGTATTTATAAATATAACAAGTTAAAGTTGTATAGCTAAAAAGAAAGCTATTTAGCTTCTAAGATTAAAAGTTAATGCTAACTTTCTCGGTAATATAGCTAATAAAGAAGTTATTTATTAGTTAACATTAACTTTTTCTTATTTGAAAATCAAAGATTTATTACCCTTCTAAATAATAAATGCTGCTGAAATGCATTGAAGATGGACCCTGGGCAAGTGCCCTGCCAGCCCATACCCAAGGCCGGCATTGCTCTTACGAATCTGATATCAAAACTGTCTCATTTTAGTGTCGATCCAACCTTTATTACTTAATTCTTTGGCTTTTCACATCTTCGAGCATGACTTGATCTCTAATGTCTTCTACAAAGTTGTTGTTTCCCATGTTAGCTTCCAATTGACGTCAAATTTTCCCTGATTACATAACTGCGAAGAATGTTACACTCAAATCCCACCTATAAGTCAATGAATTAAATATGAGAAAATATTATATGCTTCAATTATATAAAGATGCTAAAATTATAAGTTAATGTAGACTATATAAATATGCTTAATATAGACTTATCAAATTCCCTATATTTGACTTATATACTCAAGTAGTTGAGAAACTTAAGTAACTAGACTACACTAACTAAAACAAGAGATAATTCCAATTTCATAGGTGTACAAGCAAATTTAGCATGTGTCGTAACCTTTGAACCCCTAGGCAGTAGATGGGTTATAGTTTCTTGAAGGCTTACCATAATGTTACCCTCTACCATTGTCTAAAATATGGTAGTTAAACAAGATATATAATTTCCAACCTTCAATTAAATTATAATACTTAAAAACATAATATTTCTTAAGTGAATTACTATATTGTCGAGAGAATTATTTACCATTTTCGTTAATCTCAAATACTTCAAATTGACATTTTTCTCAATAAGTATTACCCATTTAAACAAGTCTCGAATTTTTTGGGTGAGGTGTACTCAAAATCTTTTTATGAAATTGAACTTATCATAGGCTTGAAAGCTATCTAATCTCCATTGCTCCAATAGATACATACAAGAAAAAAAAAAGCTTTGAATTTAGTGATAATAGTGCCAAAATACAAATAAGTTAATAACAGAATAAGTATGAAGAAACAAAACATTTTGGTTCAGCCGGATTCTGTTGAGGCTGTAAGTTGGAGCTTGGGTCCATAGTCTTGATTAACTTTGGCTAAAGAACACCTGCAAAACAGATAAGGCACGCCGGGGGTTGGTTGCCGACAGGCCCCTCCGACGCTCAAGTTAGTCTTTTTGGAGAGTTTTGGTTACTGAGAGCAGAGAAAATTAGAGTTGTGATCACGTACCGTATCATGGTAAAATAGTACCTTATATAGGGAACAGCCGCTAGGTTTAGGGCCTCGTCCAGGTCTTTACGTAAGCATGGGAAGTTATTACCTACGAATGGGCCGTCGATGCCTGGGCCTGGGCCCGTCATGGCCGACCTGACCACACCATATATATATATGTCTAAGAGATCTGCTAGATCAAGAGAAATGCAAAAATATACAAAGAGAGGAGTGCGATGACTCCAATAGGATAGTTTAAGAGATTTTAGGTACTAAAGGACGATAATAATTGGTGTGGCTAGTGAGTGTCATGAGATGGTGGAGATATAGGAACTTAGGAATTAAGGGGGTACAATTCGACAGAAATATGAGAAATGTAAGTAAAAACTTGTATGTCCTAATGGTGTAGAAGATATTGGGCCATTCATGTCTCTATCAAAATTGCAGAGTGCCAGTTATATTACAATTACGGACGATTATAGCGATTAATTATGGATGGTGTGGATATACAATTACGAAAAATATAATTCTAATTATTGATAACTTGTGATAATAATTTAGACAATAACTATAATATTACAGTCATAATTATAACTACAAATCACAATTTAAAACCATGATGTGTATATTAATAAAAAATGAGTATCTTAAGTCATACAACAAGAAAACGGAACATTACCGACGGAAAAAATTCCATAGTAAATTAGCAACAGAAATTGATTTTCCGTCGATAAAATTGTCTTATTTTGCGACGAATAACTTATTCATTTCATTGGTAAAGCTTAAGGGAATTTATCCCCACAACTTACTATGTCGTTATAAAAATAGGCAGCAATGGTTGGTGGCAAAAGAAGCGTCGGGGATTACCAATGGAAATTTCTTTAGTTGGTAAATCACTGACAGAACTGTGATTTCGTCGATAAAATTTAAAGTTAAACGTCATCGTTAGGTCTTCGGCTTCAACATTTTTTCCCTTAATGCCAAACGATTTCGTTCATCTTTACTGAAATTTTTGTAAATTATAGTTCACTTATAACAATTTATTCTGATGAAGGAAAAGTCTACGGGCAGGAAGCCTATATTACGCCGGTTCTTTTAGCACACTTACACCAAGAAGTATGATGGTGTGACCTTCGTCAACACCCGATACAGACAAGTTCATGTATGTAAAATCTATACTTTAATATTAATTCTTAAAAAGTATCACTTATTAACATAAACAATTATAATGATAGGAGCAAATACAAGAAAGCATTGAACGTCAGTCTCAAAACTCTGAAATTATTGATGAGAGTCAAGTGTATCTTGATGCAGTAGATGGTAGGGACCGTCGTGGAAGGATTTTTGGCTTAGATTCATTTGCGAACACATGTTATTTACAATCCTCCACATTCACTACAGCTCGATCTAGTAGGTGGTCTGCATCAAATAAGAGTGTCCTCCAGCTTGAGAGCAAGATAGAGATGCTGGCAACTCAGTTACAACAGTCGATAGAGTACATAGCCTAACTCCGTAATGAGATGGATCAATTGAAGGGAGGGACAATACCATATCGCAGTAGTCAAAGCATCTGCCTTCACCACCTGTATAGTGAATATATTTGATGTTTTGCTATACTTAAGTTTTTGTATAAATTCTTAATTTACAGTTAATTACAATAATTACTTATTCATGTACATTTTATTTTTTATTATATTAACAACTAGGATGATGTTTACATTAAATTTATCAATCAATGTTATATTATTTACAGAAATTAAATATACAAAAAAATCATAAGATTATGAACAGAAAACTCGAGTTGGAAGTTAAAAATGAAAGTAGAAATTTATCAAAGTTAAATTTTTCGACTGAACTATAATATTCCGTTGCTAATTGGCAACGATAACTTCATTACCGATGGAAAATATCATTCTAATAAATAAATCCGTCCGTAAGTCACCGACAAAATATATCACTCCGTCGATAAAAATTATAATGTTTCTATTGGTAAATTTAGTGACAGAAACATATACATCTGTCGGTAACTTTAGCGACGAACATACGATTTATCGTCGACAAATTCACCGACAGAATATTTGGATTCTGTCCGCAAAGTAGTTACATAATTTTATAAATCCGTATGTAAATTTTCTTTAACTTACAGACAAAAATCCAAATTTTAGTCGCTAATGGTACCAACGGATACATAGGCTGCCACCGTTAAATTTACCAACGGCTATTTCTCGGGCGTTTCTTTTCGTAGGCCATTTCCAATGCCAAATTTGTTTTCCAAAGGAAAAGTTTTATTTTCTATCGATAATTTCCATTGCAAAAACCTTTTTTTTCTTGTAGTGTCAAACTATTAATTTGGAAGGATGGAAAAAAGTAAAATGATACTAAGGAAGTTTAGAGTAAACCTAATACAACAACATATTTGTTGAAAATGCCAAATTAAAGAGCAAGGATGTAAGGCTTTTTCTCACTTTTTACTGGAACTCCATTTTATGACAACACTTCCAAACTAATGTAGTACTATAGAGATGTATTCATTTGGCTAGTTTACAAAAGGATTAAAATACACACAAGCAATGAGAAGATGTTATCGGAAGTGATAAATAATTTTTTGTGTTATGTTTTCCAATAAATAATTAATACTAATCAAAAGTCACAACAATACTAAGTAAAATAAAATTAGTTCACAATACAAGGAGACATAAGAATTTATATGAACATTTGATGGGAGAAAAAATTACAAGATCGATTATAAACGGTGTCAAAACTTTCACTAACCAATAACAAACAAGTAGATACAATAATTATTCTTCCCAACCTTAATTAAAGGTAAATATAATTATTATGGATGAACCTTATCTCAATAATTTCGAATAATCATTATCTAAAGGGGTGCTAAGTACAATTTTCTCATATAAAGAGGAATAGATAAACAAAAATTTGAGCATCGGATGTGAAAAGATAAGTTCCAAGAATAACATACTAAAATTTTATACTATTAGAGGTTATTTGGTTATCAACCAGAGTAAGAAAAAAAATTCTACTACATTTTTTTAATCTTTTCTTCACTCTATAGTTCAATGCTCTCTTCTCTCTCTATTATAGCTTATAAACTGCAAGAAAATTTCATTCCACATATTCACACTTTATCATTATAGCTTATAAGATGTAAGAAAATTTCCATCCACTTATTCACACTTTATCATCCTCATTTTTCCTTTAAATGGAGTACTTTAAGTACAGGTAAAGGAGGTAATTCAAACCTCGTACTATATAAATATCATATAAGATAATCTCACATAGTAAAATCCATGAAATTAGTCCAAAATAAAATATGAACTTTTCCTTTAAGTAGGAGGAATAATTAATATAGCTTCCCCTTACTCTTATTTGGGGTGTTTGACTAAGCCCATTTTCTTTTGGTAAATAATAAGCTTATCTTTTGACAAGATCTTCATTAATATATCTGACTCATTAAGATTAATGTGATCTTCATAAGTTCAAATAACTTGTCACCTACCGCTTCTCAAACCCAATGATACTCCTTTAATATGTTTGGTTTGAAAGCTGTAAACAGTGTTCTTGGTAAGGGGTTCATACTCTGACTATCACAGTGGTTACAAATTTCTCTTGGTTCAAACTTAAATCTTTGAAAAAACCTCTCATCCATACTAATTCCTTACCAACTTTAAAAACTATTATGTACTGGGATTTAGTAGTCAATATAATAACATACTTTTGCAACTTTGATTGCCGGTAATACGTACCACAACAAACTAAACTATAAGCAATTATCTAATTTGTCAAAAAAGCCACATATAGTTATTGATGATGTTTATATTTTATCGCATGAAGCATCATCAATTTCCTGTGGTGATAGCTCACTTTATAAATATCATCAAGTACTTGGAAGTAGAATTGAATTAATATTCCTTGACATATCAACATCTGGATAATCATCTAACACAGGTAGTCTAGGACTAAAACATAAACACACTCTAGAAGTACCTCTAAGACGTTTGAAAAGCTATTTCATTCCTTCCTAATAATCCTTTTCAATATTACTTGTGAATCTATTAATAATCCCAAAATTTTGAGTTATATCCATCCTAGTGTATACTATGACATACATCAAGCTTTCCATGGTGGATGCATAAGGCACCTTCATCTCTTTCTTTACTTCATCACCTATAGGGCACAGACCAAAACTCAATTTTATATGGCTGACAAGTGGAGAACTCACGCGTTTACCTTTGTTTACGTTGAACTTTTACAACACATTTTTGATATATCTTTCTTATGATAGCCATAACTACTGCCCAAAATTTACTTTGCAAGGCCAAGGTCCTTCATTGCAAATGACTTATTTAATACACTCTTCAAGTTAGCGATCTTTTTAGTATCAAAACTCATAACCAACATTGTCATTAAGATATAACAAGAAAATAAGAAAATCACTCTCTACATAGTTCTTGACAGGTACAAAATGATCTACATACGTCTTGTAAAACCCATAGTCTAATATAAAAGACTATAACTTCTTATACCGTTGTTGAAGTGCTTGATTTAAGCCTTTCAAGCTCTTTTTTAAACAATACACTAGGTTCTTATTCTCTTGACCTCAAAGCCTTCAGGTTGTTTTATATAAATTTTCTTCTTTAAATCATTATAGGTGATTGTTGTTTTTCATTTCAATTTGTTATATTTCCAACTCCATACTAACAACTAAGCCAATAATAAACTAAATTAAAGCATCTTCACAACTAGAGAGAAAATCTCATCAAAGTCAATACCTTTATTTTAGTCAAGACCTTTTACAATAATCTTTGCATTGTACCTAGGGGTTGAACCATCTCCTCCAATATTCAATTTAAACACTACTTGTTCTTGAGTTCTTTCTTTCCTTTAAGCAACTTTGTCAAGTCATAAGCGTGGTTCTTATGCAAAGATTTCATCTTTTCTTACATTGCATTGTATCACTCCTTGCTATACACATATGACATAACCTTTTATAGCTCTATGACTCTTCCCTATGAGTATAGTCAGTTTCTGGATATCTAGAGGAAGGTTTTCTATGTTTAGTAGATCTCCTTAATTAAAGGTTTGGTTATATAATGGGCTCTTTTATTGGTGGCTCTTCATTTTCATCATCACCATCACTGCGATTATGGTCATCTTCCTCGACATTTTATTTTTGTTTTCTCTAAACAACATTTGAAAAAATAGAATTTTAGTATACTGTGACAAGAGGAGAAGACTTAAGTTATTATGCCTTCTTATATTCTTCAATGATCTTATTTTCTATGAATATAACATCTCAAATTTTGACCACTTTCTTGTCAACTAGAACTCACAACTTATACCTAGGTTCATCTTATAAGTAACCAAGAAAGATGCATGGACTTGACTTACTATCAGACTTAGACCTCTCATCTTTGGGAATGTGGGCATATGTCAAACATCCAAAGACTCTCAAGCGCTTATAAGAAACATCTCTATTGGTCCACACTCTATTTAGAACATCACTGTCAAGTGGAATTGAAGGAGACTAATTAATGAGGTATAATATTGTATGCATTGCCTCTACCCAATAGAACTTTGGTAACTTTAATTTGCATGAGAGTGCATATATCAAATTCTTTCTTGAATGGTTTTGTTCATTCTCTTTGTTAGCCCATTTAACTAAAGTATAAGTCTGATACCCTAAGCCTTGTAATATGCCTCAAATGTTCCTTTATATTCTTTATAATTACAAACTTGAGCTTTTGACTTGTTTCTCTCTCAACTTTGGCCTGAAACTCTTTAACTATTAATATTACCTGATCTTTATTTTTTAACATAAAAGTCCGTGGTTTTATAAAAAAAAATCATCAATAAAAGCAACAAAATATAGTGTATCAAAATTTGACTTAGAATCCATAACATAATTATCATTATGCACATGATCTATAAGGTACAAGGATGAAATGATACTATATATCATTTTCCAACTAAACAATCAACAAAAGGTCTTAAAGACATACCTTGTACATCAGGGAGGAATTGTTTCATAGTAAGGACATACATACCTCTTTCACTTATGTGACCAAGTCTTTTATGTCATAACTCACTGGAAGAATTACGAATCATATTGGCATCTCCTTGACACAATTTAGCTTACGTCATATACAAAGTTCTCTACTTAGTTGCTTAGGCCATTGCTGAACTTCTGCTTATGACTTCCATTTTTCCTTACTAAATTTACTAAAGAAGAAGCCATCCTTGGAGTACACTTATTAAAATTAAATTCAACATGATATCAAGAACATTTCTGACATCTCTTTACACCAACAACTATTGGATGTTTTAAAGTACATTTTACCTATGCTCATAATCTTGGATAAGCCATAATTCTCCATTTTCACTTAACCATAGTCACTACTAGTAAGAAGTACTCTCAATGTAAGGTGAGATTATATGAGGAACCTAAATTAATCAGCCAAAAGCAATCATCGCAAGCAAGGTTCAAGCAACCTAGACTCCAAAGAAAAATAATTTTTTATCAGTAATAGTAATTGTTGTGGTGTCCTTACGCTTTTATTGTTGCTAAGATTTTTCATCTTTTTCTTTCTTCTCCTTAGCGAAATCATTTTTTCTATTTCTATAATACTTTTGAATATAGCCTGACTTACTACAATAGTGGTAGATGATCTTGCTTTTAGATTATGATCTCCTCGTAAACTTATCCTTGTTGTGGGGCTTTGACTCTTACTTTTACCCCTGTTGGATTTTTGGGCTAGATTAGCCTTTTAATGGTAGGTGGTACCCATCTCTTTTCTTCTAGTCTCTTTGTTTAGTAGATTAACTTCGAAATCTCTATTGTCAACTTGCTCTCTAAATTGGAATTTGGTAGCGATACGATAAAAGTGTCCTAACTTTTCTACATTAAGTAAAGCAATAGTAAAGCCTACAACCTATCATTCAAATACATTTTCATGGTAGACAACTGATTAATTAAGCACTAAAAATTAATCAAATGTACTATTATGGTATCATAATCTTTATATTCCAACTTTATAAGTTTCCTCATCAATGACACTTTGCTTAAGATATTATTTCTGTCATTATGGTCTCGAGTGTCATCCATAATTCATAAGTATTTTTATCATTGACAATATGTTAGAAGACATTCATATCAACAGATTGTCTAATTGTTCTAATAGCCTTTTGGTTTAAAATTTTTCAATCACTTTCTAAAACATCAGTTGGTATTGTTTGATACATAATAGGGTCATATAAATACTTTATGTAAAGAATATCTTCTATTTTATTGTTTACATATAATAAACCTCATAATTTAAATAAATTATTCCTTGCACATTGCTTTTATCTTCCATTTTAACTAACCTAGCAAACCATACAAGCTTTAAAACCAAGCTCTAATACTAATATGTTGAAGAAATGGACCAAAATATAAACAAGCAATAAGTAGAAGTTAATGGAAGCAACAAAATAAATGCAATCTTTCCTCTAGTTGTGTTGTCAAATGGATAATCAATACCAACTAAAAATCACAACAATAATAAGTAAAATAAACTCAACTCATATTACGAAGAGATACAAAGATTTATGCGAAAACCTCAGTATGGAGAAAAAAAATAATAGGACTATTCATAAACGGTATTAAAACTTTCAATAATCAATAATAAATAAGTGGGTAGAATAAATTGTTCCACCCAACCTTAACTAGAGGCATATACAATCATTAAGGATAAACCTTGGCATAATAATTTCGAACAATGATCATCTAAAAGGGTGACAAATTCAAATTTGTATATAAGAAAGATTGGATAGATATTACCAACTTAGTGTTGGATTTTGATCTTGCATCACAAGCATAAAAAATAGAAAACAGCAGCAGAAATATAAAACAAAACCCAAAAAGCCAAGAACTTTCAAGTGCCATTAGATGTAACTTTAACAAAACATCAACTTAAGATGTGTACCTTACAATCTCCTTCGTTCTTTGTTGTCTTCACCTCTTTGGGTTGTCGTAAACCACAATGACCAAAGGAGGACGTCTCTAATGATATCCACGTGAAGAGCGAAGCCTAACACCTCTTAGGAAGAATGGCTAGAACACACAAAAAGCGTCAGCTTTGTGATGTATTCTTTGAGAAAGTGTTTATAGAGAGTGAGAGAAGATGATGAACACTTCACCAAAAAGTCTTTTGTTTTCACATAACACTTGCATGAAATTGATGTTTCTTACACCCTTTGGCCTTCCTCTAACCCCCAACATCAATGGAGAGTTAATGGGAATTAAGTGGCTTTTAATCCCACTTAAATTAGCACGAAACTCCCACCCCTTCTTAAACTATTTTACTCATTCTTCGCATCTTCAATGCGTGTGACCAGGGACGGAGCCACAGTACTGGCTCCAAAAAAATTTACATGAAAAAATTATTATTTTAAAATTTTAACTCATAAAAAAATTAAAATTTTGCTTTCATTAAAATTTTGCCCCCAAATTTTTTTTTCCTCCAGTGAAATTTTGCCCCCACTCAAAAAAATTTCTGGATCCGTCCCTGCGTGTGACCCATTAGGTTCTCGGTGATGTTGACCACTTGAATTAACACTTAATTCAAGCAAGTCATGAGCGGTATCTAGTAACACATCATGACCCCCAATTGATCGGAAAGTCATTGGTTTAACTACGAACTCTTCCATAGATAATGTTCCTGTGCAATTTGAAAATGATCTAGAAGAGGGGGTTGAATAGATCTTTTAAACTTTTCGCAAAGTGCTACAAAACAGAGAGTTAAAACACACAAAATAAACAAACAAATTGTAATGTAAAAAGTAGGAAAGAGAGGCAAACACTGTGTTTATAGAGGTTTGGTGCTAAGACCTACGTCCTCTACCTAAGCTCCCACTTAGGATTTTGGCAAATCTCTTTACTACACACTTTTTAATTCAGTGTAAACTCTTCCAACTCAACTTGACTTCTGACTCAAGCTACACCTTGAAAACAATTTGTTTTCTGGCGCAAATCCAACCTCCTAAGTGATTCTCCTCTAATCACTAAGCTCACAATAATAACAATGATAGAAATTGAAGTTGTAAAGCTCAGTACAACTGAATAAAATTTAGAACATGCTAAGAGCAAATTGAGAGCAAATTGATGATAATTTGGAATTATAGTAGTATACTTTGCTTTGGACTTGTGTCTCTACTATCCTCTGAAGTTCCATTCTTTATTTGTAGGCTTCAAGATGTTTTTAGACGTTGTAGAACTCTCCTAGCCGTTGTGGAATGCTCCTAACCGTTGTATGAAGATTTTCTCTCGATTGAAATCAATTGATTCGGTCAAATTATGTTCAGCTACAACTGAGAGTCGACTAGCCGGTGTGTGATAGTCGACTAGTACATTATAGTCAACTTGTCTTCAAGAATCAGTCGACTAGTACTAACATTTTTCATGAACCTTTTTTGTTCCGCTCTTCGAATAGTCGACTAATATGATGATAGTCGACTAGTCCATTTAACCAACTGACAGGTCTGTTGTCAATATTCAATTGGAAATGAATTGAATTGAATTGGAATTGGAATGGAATTTCAAATTGTTGGAGTATGTTTTGAATTAAATGTAATTGTTTACTAGGACTCTTAGTAGCACAAGTTGTTCAAATGATC
>JAOTBA010000205.1:38666506-38678751 GCA_025629845.1 Erythroxylum squamatum
CAAAGCTAGTGAAACAAAGCAACACTCATCAAAAACTGGGTACCGTCAGCTATGACGAATGCAACATTTATATTTCACAACCCCATTCAGCTCTTATACACAAACCATATGAAGCATATACCAATCCGAATGAATCACTCATACAATTTATGCCAATAATACATTGAAATCACAAAAGTGAACCTTCAAAGCCAACATCTACCTCATATTCAACATATTCAAATAACACATTCATTACAACTCTAGGAATATGCATTAACCATAAACAACTTTTCAACACATATGCAATTCCTCCTTGATACATTTATTTTAAACAATTTTTTCATTCTTTTTCATTTTCTTTTCTTTTTCCTTTTCTTTCTTTCTTTTCCTTATAAAAATTAAAATAAACTACATAAACATGGGAATTTCAAACATAAGACATAAATAACATTCCAACATTAAAACCAAACCTCACATATGTACACCCCCACACTTACATTTTTGTACATCCACAAACTCACCAATCACAAATGTTTCACTAGCCTTATGGCTTGGGTAGGACATTTAGTTAAGTTTAAAAGAATAAAATATGGTTTATACAAAAAGAAAGGGTAAAGCTCAAAGGGGTTTATCAAAAGAAAAATCATGTCAATAGGATAGGTTACTTGGCTAATGTAGTTTATGAAGAATGCCTAATCATGTCCATGTTAATGCATGTGATAAAAATATGGACTCGAATAGAAATTCAATGAAAAATTGGGATTTACATGTCATGAAGGTCACACATTGTCAAAAAGCAATGAGACTGACACGGATGTGTTAGTCAAATAAGACTCAAAGTCTCACCGGCTTTGTCTACCATTAGTCACTACTCTTTTAAAAATAATGTATATCGACCAATCACAAGAGCAAAAGTACATGCTAAAGTTGCTATGAAATTCTCTAGTCAATTTACACTCTAATCATGATTATATAATCCCAGAAGCAACAGAAAACGAGAAAATATTTGTTTCATTTGTTTTATTCTTTCTATCATTATGATTGAAAAATAAAAAAAGTAAAACAAACAAATTCAAAAAAACACATGCATATAAAAAGTAACGTAGAAATGTAAAGGAAAAGAAATTTACTTCCTTTAGGTTGCCTCCTAAGAAGTGCGTTTGTTTAGGGTCGCTGGCTCGACTGCTTCTTCTCCTCACGTGACAAAATTATGATCTTCGGGTATTACAGTTAGCACCACTTCCACGCAAGGTAGTTCTGAATAGGGCCTTAGTTGATCTTCATCCTCATTCAACATCTTCCCTATCCTCAGATTCTCAATCTCGACTAAGTCCATACACTCCAGAAATATTTCGAATGTCTCTTAACCTTTTTCTTCATCATTTAATTCCTCCAATCTGTTATGTAAAGGTAAAGAGTTAGTTTCAAAAAAAATCATGGACTCAGTACTTACCTCTGAGCTAAAAGATGTGTCCTTTTCAGCTTCGAGCTCCTTCTCCACTTCTTCGACACAAACAATTCGTTAAGGGTTGACCTCAAAATTCTCAAGCTCCTCATCACTTTGTAAAGTTTTCGCACAAATGTCTATTGGGTACACCTCAGGTTGATACCCATTTGGTGTTCCATGATCTATTGACTTGCTTTTGTCTCTTGTCAGAATTCTTGCAACTGTTGTTGTATATTCTGTTGAAATTGCTGCATATTCTATTGAAATTGCAAATTGTTAGTAGCAAGATTCTTAACAAGTTCTTCTAAAGATGCACCTGAATTGTGTTGGCTCTCCGAATCTTGGGCGCTAGACCATGTGTTTCTTAAAAATTGCCCTCTATCCTTCTGGAATTGTAGAGTATTCTACTACAATTGCAAAGTATTATCTTTCACAATATTAATCAACTCTTTCAAAGATGGACTGGAGTCGTGATAGGAAGCTTCTGGTTTGTATGAGAATTGTTGTATGTCCTGCAAACTATCATGGAAGTAATTTTGATGATTATCCCATCCATAACAAAAGTTAGGTTGATCAGTCCAACCATTGTTATATGATTAAGAGTATGAGTTATAAAAGAAATTACTTCCATCCATATCAATTTTTTTGTTTTCAAACACGAAACAAAAAAATGAAAAGATCACAAAATAACATAAAAGAAATCAATTACGAACAAATATATACAAAACACCAATTAAATCACAAACAAAAACTAAAACACCGCACTCCACAGCAACGACGCCAAATTTGACAGCGCGTTGTTATGCTAGTCAAAATAAAATCACTAGACCTACTACTATAGCAGTGGTGAGTCTAGGTCGATCCCACAGAGAGTGTGTGTAAAGTTTATGAAATGAAATTAACCAATGTTTAGGTTTAAGGGGGGTTTCGGATTTTTGAAAGAAGAAAATAAAATAAAACTAACTAATAAAAATAAATTAAAGAAAACATGCGAAAAATGATAAAAGCGGTAGGGACCCGGTTCTTTGGTTCAATATCGGCCTACACCCTATAACTATTAATCGCAGGTTAATAATTAACTCAAGTTTTCCCTTAGGTTTTGTTTAATCAAGATACGATCGTTAATTAAACCTAACTACCGAATAATCTAGGATACGATCTCTAGATTTAATTAGGTAGCGGCATTACGAATTAGGAAAACCGATTAATCAAGGCAGCAATCACGTACGATTCGTCATTTAACCTAGGTCATGTTATTGCTAATGATTACGAATCATCAGTCGCTACACATGAATTTCAACATAACAATTACAGATTATATCGAAATTCTAGCAATGATTTTGCAATTAATGATTTAATGAACGTATTAAAATCATCAACTCACAATACCCAATGGGTTCATACATAAATAACCGAATAATAACAAAAATCTGATTATCCATACACAATAACCAAATCAACTAACATTGGATAACACAATCAATTCCTAATGAGAGAAAGAAACAACAAAATAATAAAAATTACTTAATGGGGGTCATCGGCGTCGATGTCACCTCTGAACCGGTGTTGGGATGTCTATCCCTTCATGGGTCTTTCCCAAAAAGTTGCTTCAGCCCCCATCTTAATCCCAAGCCAAAAAATCCCTAGCCAAAAATCTCTTCACAGCCCATAAGCTCTACTCTTGATATACTATTCACTGATGGGACAAATAAACGTCCCTTTCACTGATCCACGCCTACTGTTCTGCTTCTCTAAAGGTCTACGACAACTCTCCTCTTCTCGCAAGCTCCAGACTCCACGCCAGCAAGCCACCAAGCCAAGCCGCAGATGAAGTTTCTTTAAGCTTGCGCCTGCGTCCACGCCAAGCTGCTGTCATCTATGTGCTCTACTGCTATTGCCCTGTAGCTGATTTGCTTCTACTGTTGATGGTGAGGGGACAATTAAACTTGCTCTCCCATTTAAAACCTCTTCGTGCTTGCGTGTAAAATGCACCACGGCTACGCCTCCCTTGTGCTTTTTTATCAAAACGCTCAACATGCTGCATTGTGTGCAGCGTTTTTTGCGTAACACACAACACAACATAGTTGTGCCTTGTCATGCTAGTCTACTGACACTGCCATTTGGTGCGTTATCTGCTGTCGTTTTGTGCTGTTGGCTTCCTTCTTGTTCTGTTTTTCTTGTCTTTTATTTATTTATTTATTTTCTCCTTCCTCCATAAAGACAAGCAAAAAATAAATATTCAGAAAATGACCCATATGTGGTGCTTTCGACTCACTTTAATTTCTTTGCTTCCAAATTGTACCTAAAATCACATATGAATTAAAGTGAGTATCTTAAGCACTTTTGTATCATTAATCGCTAAGTGTAAATGATTAAATATATCAACAATTAAACACATATCAACCATATTTTGACTGATTGCAAACTTGAGACATCATTTCCTATTAGTAATATGTCATCCACATATAACATGAGGAATATAATAGCACTCCCACTAGCCTTCTTGTACACATAAGATCAGGATTTTGTGAGAAACCAAAATCTTTAATTGTCTCATCAAATCGGATGTTCCAACTCCTAGATACTTGCTTCAATCCATAAATGGATTTCTAAAGCTTATATACCTTTTTGCCATCTTTGGATACGAAGCCCTTAGGTTGTATTATATACACATCCTCAACTAGGTTTTCATTCAGGAAAGTCATCTTCACGTCCATTTGCCATATATTATAATCATAATGAGCAGCAATGGCTAGGAGGATTCTAACGGATTTAAGCATGGCTATGGGGCTAAATGTCTCGTCATAGTTAACTCCTTGTCTTTGACGATAACCTTTATCAACTAGCCTCACTTTATAGGTAATCACATTACCATCCATGTCGATTTTCTTCTTGAAAATACACTTACATCCTATAGGTTTTATCCTTTCGGGTGGGTCAACCAAAGTCCATACTTGGTTTTCAAACATGGAATCCATTTCGGACTTCTTGGCTTGAAGCCATTTTTCAGATTATGGACTCTTTAGAACCTCCTCATAGGTTGTAGGCTCATCGTCCTCTATGAGAAATACATCATTTTGTTCACTTACGAGAAATCCATATCTCTTTGGAACATTGCATATCCTACTTGACCTACAAACATTTTGTATGTCAGAAGGTTTAACTATTGTCTAATCTCTGTGAACAACAATCTCGAGTTCCTGCAATTGATCTGCATTTGTTTGAGCATCATGAATTTCATCAAGTTCAACTTTGCTCCCACTGTCTTCTCTTAGAAGAAACTCTTTCTCTAAAAACACATTATGCTTTAAGAAAAACACCTTTTGTTCTAAAGCATTGTATAATTGATATCCAATTGTTTCCATAAGATACCTACAAACAGACATTTCTTAGATTTCACTTCAAGATTGTCTGATTGAATCTACTTCATGTAAGCTGAACGACCCTAAGCTTTCATATAAGAAAGATAGGGTTTTTTGTTAGTCCATATCTCATATAGAGTAACATCAACTGCTTTTGAAGGGACTTTGCTTATCACATAAACAACAGTCTCAAGTGCAAGGCCCCAAAAGGATTTCGGTAGATCTGCTAAGCACATCATTGACCTTACATGCATAACATGCACAACAAGGCATAAAAAGCCTCGGAATCTAAATTCCAACCCCACAACATCCCCAAAATTCTAGAATCTTAGATGCATGCATATACAAATTATAAGAACATGAGATTTCAACACATGTACCTTTAATAATGCTCCTCCTTTCTTTAATCTTCTCCTTGTTTGGGTTGTAGTCCTTCCTTGATCACTCAAGAACACACAAAGATGAAGAAAAAGTAGTGTGTAAGTGTGGTTAGAGAACCAAACAAGATGAGTTCAAGTAGATGCTCAAATGGAGAGATAGATCAAGATTATGTTACATACAATTAGATTCATGCAACAATTGCATAAATTGCATGAACATGACTCAGACCACGTCTCTAACTCTAAAATACTTATGGACTCCTCATCCTCTCAATTAAGTGTGTTTTAACTTGTTAGTACATGCGTACATAACTGAACAGCTCACTTATGCATCATCTGTCGTGCCTTCGGTCACGATCGTGGTCTACTTCTATGATAGCCATGCACACTTTGTTTTTCATTTGATCTTTTTTGCTTGTAACCCTTAGGTTCCCGACTTTTTTAAGCACTTGAATTAACTCTTAATCCAAGCAAATCATGGATGGTTTCATGCCATTTGAATTAACTCTTAATTCAAGCAAATCAAAAAGGGTTTCATGATGCCAATTTACCAGAATATACATGGATTAACACGCGAACTCTTCGATAGTTAATTATCTGACTTACGAACCTTTCCATAGGCAATTATCTTGCAATTTGTTCCTTCACCATTCTATACCCCACTTGGTTTGAAATGGACTATGTGTCAACTCCCATTAGAGTGACTACGGCACATCTAGTCCAAGTGATGTTAATTTTTGTCCTGGGATCTCATTACTCTATGTGTCATTGAAGACTCTCTTCATGACATATAACTGCTCTGGCTAGAGGCTTCTGAGTAATGACCCCTACAAGAGGCCGTGGGTATCATCTCCTTCTATTAGGAGTGGTGAATTCTTTATTGGCTACCTAATTACCTTCGAATGCCAATAGTTGTACCCAATCACCACCCCATGAGCGACTTCATCTTGAGGAAACAAGGAATGATGTCAAAACATAGGATCAGTATCCAAGATATTATAACTGCTAACAATATTCAATTTCAACAGGGCGTATAGCAATTCCAAGAGGATATGATTCAAATTTAGAAGAATATGATGCAATTCCACAAGATACAATGTCTAGACTCCATAATATGGCAAGGAAAATAGTTCAGATGACGAAAGCTCTTGACCACCTAGCATCATAAAGTGAAGAGGAGTAGTATTATCAACCCAAGGTGTACCCATGGGATGTAAGTGCAGAGACATTATAGAGTGAAGAGGAGCTTGAGAATATTAAGAGAACTACACAAGGAATTGTTTGTCTTGAAGAACTGGTGGCAGAGCTCAAAGGAGAAAAAGACATATCATTTAGCTCAAAGATAAATACTGAGTTCCTAATTTTTGTTGAAACTAACCCTTCACCTTTACCTAACATAATGGAGAAAGTAAACGAGGAAGAGAAGCGTGAAGAGATATTCCAAGAGTGCTGGGACTCAGTAGAGATTGGAAATTTGAAGATAGGGAAGCCAATGTATATGAATGATCATCAACTAAAACCTTATATTGAAGAACCTTAAGCAGACGATATGCATTTGACACCCGAAGATCATAATTTTGTCACGTGATGAGGAAATTAAGGAGTCAAGCCAGCAATAATAAATAAAGGCGTTGCTTGGGAGGCAACCCAAGGGAAGTTAAATTATTTTCCTTTACATTTTTGCGTTGCTTTCTTATATGCATGTGTGTTTTTAAGTTTTTTTTGTTCTTACTTTTTTTAAATTCTCAACAAAATGAAAGAGAATAAAATAAAAAACAAATTTCTCCTTTTTTTATTGCTTCAAGGATTATATAGTAATAATTAGAGTGTGAATTGACTAGAAGAATCCATTTCCATTTTTTTTAAGAACCAAAGACTCTTCTGTTTAAATTCCATATAAAAAAGCTACTATCAGATTTAATAGCCACTATCTCAAGATTAGTAAGATAATAGCTTAGTTCTCTACATGGCTTAGCTACACATTTGATACCTTCCATTTCCAAAACAAAAATTATGTAATTAAAATCCGCGAATGTAAGATATGGTTTCTTTATGCTGCATTTCAATCTCAATAGTTCATTCCATATGGAAGAAGATATTAAGATACCTATAAAAGTAAATAGATCCTTTCTTGCTATAAAGAAAAAAAGGATTAATGTTCATGAAAGGAAATTGATCCTTATGGTTAGATGGGAAGAAGTTATTTTTAAGAATTCAAATGCAATGAAATACTCTTATCTCAGGTGATGATTCTTATTACTCTCTTAATGTATTAGATGTTAAATTTTTTTTCTCTTTTAAGGGAATTATATATAAGGATATATTATATTAGTACTACATCTTAAAAGGAGAGAAAGTTAATCAAGAGAGAAAAAAATTGTATGAATAAGTAGCCTATTCAAAGGTGAATGAAAATTTCATAAAGAAAAATGAGATTAAAAAGGAAAATTTCCTAACCTAGCAAAAAGTAAAACTATTTATAGAGGAACCACCATTTTTGGAGTTGAGGAGTTACGTTTTCATCTTTGATAAGCATTTTAGAGGAAAACTTAGAGTGACCAATGATTATTGCAGATGGGATGAAAAATGAACAAAAAGAGAAGTTGTAAGAGTTTTGAGAAGGTATAGAAAGGCATTATAGATGAATTTTTTTAATATAAAATGGACAATTCCTTCTTACTGTACCTATAAAATCATGATGGAAAAAGGCCATAAATATCTAGTGAAGTCCAAAGGAGATTGTGAAACATAAAAAATGTTGTGAAAGTAGAAGTTATTAAACTACTCGACTTAGATATGATTTATCCAATTTCTGATAGCTCTTAGATAAGTATTGCATAGATGTTCCTTAAGAAAGGAGTTAAGATAGTCATTTTAATTAAGAAGAACAAATTGATTCTAAAAAGAAATATCACAGTAGAGTGTTTCATCTACTACAGAAAACTAATTGATGCAAGGTTTAAAGATCATTTCCCTTTACCATTTATTAATGAAATGGTGGAATAACTTTTAAGGCACATATGCTACTATTTTTATGTTGATATTTATGGTATTTTCAAATCCCAATTGCCCCTGAGGATCAAGAAAAGATTACATTCATATGTTCATATGGAAATTTTTCATATTAGAAAATTAAGTTTGGATTATACAATAATCTTATGAAATTTAAAATAAGCATAATGGCCATCTTTGAGGATATACTTGAAGAGGTAATGAAGGTACTTATGAATGACTTCTCAGTTTTAGGTGATTCAGATGATCAATGTTGATACAATTTAAAGTAGGTATTTTAAATATCTATGGAAACCAATCTAATACTTAAATGGAAAATGTGTTACTTTATGGTACAAGAGGGGATAGTATAAGGGCATAAGATCATATATCAAGAAATTAAGTTGGATAGGGTAAGGTTAAGGCAATTGAGAAATAACTACTACTTATGTAGGTTAAGGCAGGAAGAAGGTTCTTAGGACATACTAGTTTTTTTAGACATTTTATCAACGACTTCTCTAATATAACTTACCTCCTAACCTACTTATTGACAAAGTTTGTGCCATTTAACTTCTCACTCTCTTTTTTGAATGCTTTTATAGTTTTGAAGTAGAAACTAATTAATGCCTCTAATATGGTATCATTAAATTAGAACCTTCCTTTTGAATTAATATGTCATATGAGTGATTTCTCAGTTAGAGTAGTGAATGAGCAAAGTATACATAAACATTTCTAACATATATATTATGCTAGAATTATTAATGCTTTATTAGTTGTTGAATTTGTTGTCTTTGATTGTTATTCTTGAATTTATATATGACCATCATAAATTCAATCTTAGGAGTTATATGAAATATTAAAAGGAGAAGTAGAATAATTGTACTAGGAGGATGAACACGATAGACCTAAAGATAGAGATATTCTAGACTACTATAATAACTAATAGATTAACTATTCTTAATGAATTTAATTATGTTGATTATGAATCGAGAGGTCGCAATTGCTTAATTAGATATAAATCTATAACTTGATGGTGACATAGATATTTTAGGATAGTTATTATTTCAACCTTGATAAACAATTTTACTTGATAATTTAAATTCCTTATAAGTAAATCTTGAAACTATAACATTTTACTATATTGATTTCTTTTTTATAGTTAATCACATTATTTTAGTTAGTTAAGAAATTTAATCATCTTTCATAAAATATTATTTAATTTAATTCTTTTCTTTGTTTGGATTAATAAACTTAGTAGTTAATTATTCATTGTAGAAATGACAACCTATCATACTCTAAATTTAAACGTACCACATCTAATTTTGTGCACTTGTGGATTTGAGTAACAGAGTTTTTAACTCATTACTGGAGAATATTTTAAATAATATTTTGTTAATTTTAGCTTTCTTTCAATCTTATCTTCCTTTATTCATTTTATGTTGATGATGAGAGATAGGATATCCAAAAGTGCAAAATTGGATTATTTAGTTTTTATCGACTCTAAATTTGAGTAGATGTGTCAAAAGAAGAAGAAGAGAGATAGCTATAAATTATAACCATGCTAGAAAAATTGACAATAATAGTGGTAACAATGTCGTTGTTAGTGTTTGGGCATAGCAACAACCTAAAATTTGCATGGAGAAAATTAAAATTTTCACCATTAGTGCTAGTTCTTAATGCATCATGTTGTGTAAAAGGGTAAGAAATGACAAGATCAAACAAATCCATCTTCATATGATGCCAAATTTTAGTAGATTACCTAGGAAAGATGTGATAACTTTCACTGAAGAATATTATTCTACAATCTAGACAATTCCTTTGATTGGTCTTACGGAAGATGAGTTATGAATGAGATATTTTCCCTACTACATGCCAGATTTAGCAAGGATCTTGTTGTTGATTTATGTGGACAGTTTTAAGAGTTGTGACCATGTATATGATGCCTTTATCCTATGATTCTTTCCACAATATATGATCACTAAGCTTAGGATGCAAATTCAAAGTTTTATATAAAAAAGTGGGAGAAGCATTCCATGAAGCACATAAGAGTTATAGAGCTTTGCTTAACCAATTCCCACACCATTGATATTACTTACAATTGGTTATACAAATTTTGTATAAAGGTCTTACTATCACATATCAGGCCCTAGTTAGTACTTCTGCAAGATGAACTATTTCTATAAAAACTACTAAGCAAGTTAAAAAAAAACCTTGGCTAATAATTTTTCAACTACGATTGTAAGGGAAAAATCAAAAGCTTCTCTTTACAAGGCTTAAGCATCTCTAGACTTGGTATCATAAGTAGTAGATATTTCTAAATAGATGAAGATGTCATTGAATCTAGATATAAGTAATAGGTAGGAGTATTGTCAGTGTGGTATCTATAGGCATCCTTTAAATGCGTGCACAAATATGCAGTCTACCTTAAATTACTAAAAATATGCAAATGATGTTACAACTTATAAGGAAAAACTAGTTGACGAGAATGATCCATTATCGAATACTTACAATCTTAGGTAGAGAAGTAACTCAAATTCTTTTAGAAAGAACAAAAATCTAAAGTGAGAATACCTATGGGACTATATAGGTTCCAATAACAAATACCTTTCTTTCAATAAACACCATCTTTAAAGGATAAGTGGATGGAAGAGATCATTAAGAAATACATGTCTTCAAAAATTAAATAACTTGAAGAAATTTGAGTTTCATATGGACTAACTCGATAAGTTGGTGCATTCAAATTGTGCATCCATTCACAATTTAGAGATACAAGATGGTACGTGAAAGAGGTCCAAGAAAGCTTTCATATAATTTAGAGGTAGATGTCAAGGCAAGTTAACTAGTAATATAAAGGTAAACCTAAAAGGGAGAATGTTAACCATTATATTGATGGGTGACAAAATGCTTGATGTTGTATTCATTGTAGAAAAGGAAGTATAAAAGTCAAACAAGCATAAGCAAAAGCACAACAAGGCGGAAATTCAAAGGTTGGACTTGGTGAATAGTATGATACCAACACAAGTCTCACCTAAAACTAGCAACAATTTAGAGTAGAAGCCATAATTATTTGCGAAGCCTTATATACCACCTATCCTATACCAATAGAGGAATGATTAAGACAACTTCAAGAAATTTCCAAATAGTTTTAATAAGATGTATATAAACATCTTATTTTATGAAGCATTATGCCAATTACCATCCTATGCAAGGTTTTTTAGGGAAATCATCCCCTAAAAAAACAAACTAAAAACAAACTTAAGGAGTTTGCTACAGTACCTTTAACTAAGGAGTTTAGTACTATTTTTAAAAATAAAGTACATCCAATGTTAAAGGATATAGGGAGTTATGTCATTTTGTGTCATTTTGATGCTTATAATATTTACAGAATGTTATGTAATTTAGGTACAAGTAATAATATTAAACTTTTAACTCTTTTCAAGAACCTTAAAATAGGAGAACTTAAGGATACAATTGTGTCACTCTAACTAGTTAATAGATCCATTTAGTGCCTAATTAAGTTAGTGGAAAACTTATATGTTAAAATTTGGAAACTAATTTTTTCTGTGGATATTTTAATAATGGATATGGAGTATGAAATTAAGGTTCCCATTATCTAAGTGAAATTATTTGTCGATAGAGAGGGGAACTAATTGATATGCCAATGAGTAAGTTAACATTCGGGGTGGGGGGATAAGAAAGAGGAGTTATCCATCTTCAAGGCCTTAAAAGGGCTACCCTTAATGATACTTGTTATAGGATTGATGTTATTGATTCTATTGTGTATGATGACTTATCTAAAATTACTTATGTTGTCCCTTTAGAACATGTTTAGCTTTAGGAATTAATGGAAAAAAAGAAGATCCTAATTGTCATGACCCGGTACCACATCAGGCCTATGAAAACCGCCATATACCTGAGCTAAGGACACTCATAGTGTCCTTAATCTGACTATGCAAGGCTAACTGAGTATCTCTCTCCTATTTTATTTTTTTTAAATTTGGGCAGCTGATTGAACCCAAGTTTATCATATAAATTGGCTACACTTTCATAGTTTTTAATGTACTTTTTGACTCTTAATTCGTG
>JAOTBA010000205.1:38678851-38692408 GCA_025629845.1 Erythroxylum squamatum
TTTTAAAATTAATCATCCCCAAATCAATTATTTTTATATTTTTATTTTATTTTTATTTTTGATTTCACACAAATAAACAATTACTACATTGGTTTCTGTGGTTCGACCCTATTCACCACTTTATTCGTTTAAGTGTTCTAGAGTAGGAATTTATTTTTGCTGGTTTGACACGCCATCACATATACATATACATATACATATAGGATGGTCTAGAAGTGTCATACACGTGTCGTTAAGTAAATTTGGTGAGGCCACGTAGATTTCAGATGCCACGTAAAAAACACACGTGAATTTTCAAAAAAAAAGAAAATTATTTTATATTTGTACTCTTTCTTTCAGAAACTTAACAAAAGGGGTTTTCCAATCCAACATCTTGCCTTTTCACGTATCATCAATATCAATCATTCCAATCCCTCTCGTTGATCCATATTCTAACTTTTGAAAACCATGAATAGGATAACTATTGACGTTTTTGCATCAAGGCTCTACTTCTATTACTCTCTTAGCTATGAACTCACTGGGGATCTTGCTGAGATTAGAGGGTTCATTTTCCTACATTCCTTTGAATTAACATTTGTCACATATTGCCGAAGAATGTTCTTGTTTGAGTGGAAGGCGTTTTACTTATTTCTTCTATTCTGTGCTACTAAGAATTTAAACCTTGTGGAAAAGCACGCATATGTTTTGATACCTTGCTTGTTGTCCTTAATTTTTAATTTAATTCTTAAAATTATTTCATCAACAATAACCTCCTTGCTCTTCACCGGATTGCAACATTGCGTCATAATGAGTTGGGTCATGTACATCTTTAGTCACAAACTTTATTCTAGAAATGTTGTTGAAATCTCATAATCATAATAAGTTTTTAGTGCAGGAAACACTTCTTAACCTGTTGCTTCGCAATTATCTGCATTACAATTTATATGATCAGGCTAAAGAAGCTGAGATCAAAGGCCCCACGGTTTGAAGCTCATTCAAACCATTATGCAAGTTTTCACTTTTTAACTATAAGAAAATATAGTCTATTGTATGCAACATGCGTATGCTTATGAAGTTATAGTGTATCTATATGGTGATCAAGACCCATTCACAGGAATAAGGTGTTGAATTTATAAATACTTATGAACTATACTGAAAACCAATTCTTTTAACACTAAATTTCTATGCCAAAATTGTTCTTCAACACTTAATCTTAAACAAATTCCTGGAGGCATACATTTGCTTCTTGGCATTGACCTTTTTCTCTTTTCTTAAATTGTAAGCTTAGAGTTGCTTTCTGGACGTTGACATTGTTTATTTCTGCTACATTAATATTCTAAATGTTTGAACATGTTAAGGTTGGTCTATCTTAGGATGTTTGTTTGTGAACATATTGAATCACAAATGAATGGTAACTAAGGAGACAGGGGACATATATTCCACAAACGAACCACATATTGCCTTTAACTCGCAGAATGCCTTATGCCTTAACATGCATAACGAGGTTGTATGTGCACTTAAGTTTCCTTTAAATTCCCGAAAGGAGAAGGAAAGTGTTGAGAAAAGGAGTGGGAGAGAGTAGCAAGAGCTTGCAAAGCATATAGTTGAAGAGGACGATGATGAGTTCTGAGCAATCTTTTGCTAAAGATGTTTCCTTTCACCATGAAAATGACCTTTAAGTAATGATAAAGTGTTGTATGTCTTCCTTACAAGGAACTGTGGCTTAAGATTTAAATTGTTGTCTTAGATAAAAATATCCTTGATAGCTTGTTAAATTTCTCTAAGACTTTCATACTGACTTGAATGTGATCGCTTTGGCAACATATTTGGGATTATCATCTTTCCAAGAAACCATTAGTTCCTTTCCATGCAAATGAGGTAGATAAAGCTGAAAAATATTTACACCTCAATGGTTATAGTTGGACAGCTATAGTTCCATTGCTCAACTAAGGCTTTAATCAAGTTGGCCTCCATATTGAAGTATTGATTAGCATCGATGTTTAGAATTCTTCTCGACAATTTCCATCTAATGTTTGTCGTTTAAATTAACTTCCATCTGCTTTCATGTAAGCATTCGTTACACTGGAAAATTGAATAGTGGAGAGGTTTTCGACTCAAATATTGATGGAACTCCCTTAAAATTTCACCTAGGTAATGTCTGCTAAATGAGACCTTGATTTGGAAAATATGAGAATATTCATATATATCCTCCTTTGATCCTCATTTGACTTGCGTGCATTCTTTCTTTTAAGAGGGAATGAAGTTTCAAATGTATGGAATGTTGGCATTGATGGTATCAACCTTGGCAGTCCTTATTGCTCATTCTTTGTAATAATTCTTACTATAGGGGAAAGATGTTATTCATGTGTTGGTTTTGTTGTATAATTTTCAGGTATGCGAGTTGGTGAAAAAAGACAACTTCTTATTCCTCCATTGATGGGATATGATATTCATTATCTCTAAATGCATTATACAGAAAATGCAGTTTCTCTTCATTTATTTCTTCTGGGGGTTAGTCCATTTATTCATACACAATGTGTGGTGATGTAGTTATAGGAATGAAGGAGATGGCACAAAGAATATACCACCAAACTCTTGGCTGATATATGATATTGAGTTGGTTAAAGTCCATTGATTGATCAATTTTGATTTGCTTCACCAAAACAAGAAATATTAGTGAAATGTGTGTTCCAAAAGCATAGGAAGTCAAGCAAAAAACATGTTGTTGTATTGATTATCTAGTTGGAATATTGGGAGAACCAAAGCATTTTGGCTATTGTATACATTGAACTCACCAGATATAAGATTGGAGAACTCCAAGAAGGATTAGTTTTTGTGACAAACATCTTTACATAGTTAAAAGTCTTTCTACAAACAGGTATTCATTGTTATGACATTTTATATTTCCACACTAATCACTTAAGCAGAGACTTAAGTAAAGATAGGTTTTTGTTTTCTTTGTTTTACAGAAGTTGTGTAAAGTTTTGGTGAGTTCGGAAGAAAAGCAGTACTTATGCCTTGAAAAAAGTGTTATCGTCACTCCTGAGATGTAAGAACTAATGTATTTTATAGAAGAGGCCACTCAACTTGATCATACAAGTTTTTTTTGTTTTATTTATCTGTATTATGAGAATTAGTACAAATAAAATTTTATTAATCATACACTAACTAAAAAAGTGAAATTCCACAAGGTGGAAGAATGAATAAACTCATCTTAGAATTTGGCAAGCCACAATCTTAAATTTCTCTATACACTGCCACTGTAATATATGAGTCAGTACCTCTACAACATTGCTAGTTGAACAATTCTTACAAACCATTATCTACAATGTAAATTTCAAGTCTTGACATTGATTTTGATTATTAAGGTTGTATAGTATAATAAACAATGAGGTCTGGTTTTTTAGGTTTGCATTTTACAAAATTTGTGTTTTGTAAACAACAATAGTAAATGGCATTCTATGTGTTCAAGTTTCCATGGAATCATCTTGTATATTCAATGTACCCATTCTATGTAACCGCAATGTTCCATATAGTGATGCTATTCTTATTGATAAAGTGATTTGCACCTATAATTGAAATGAGGCATGAGCAAAAAAGAAACCATTCAAACTCATCAAAAGGAAGACCATAAAAGACATCAGGGATAACACAAAGATCATCAGTTGTAAGAATTTTTACCATTTTTTAATCTAAAATATCAATAATCTAACATAAGTTCCCAAGTTTTACATTTGTTGCATTAAGGGTCATTTTGAGTTTTGTAAGAATCCATAATGGAAGTCAACAAGAAGAGTAGGAATAGTAGGAAAAGTTCTCACCTTGACTTTTACAGACTTTAATAACTTACTATTTGGAGTAACAAACCCTCGGCCAAGGAGTTCAAGAGCATTTTTGTTGAGCTATCACTCAAAATCAATACAATTCCATCAAGAAAATGCCAAATAACAAACTGAACCAAAAAAAAGGAAGAAAAAATAAAATAAACACAAGTATAAAATAGATACCTCATGAATCAAAAATGGAAATGATTTCATAGTCAAACATCTTTCGTGAGACAAATCTGCAAGAATACTCAATGTTATATGAACACGCAAAAAAGAAGAATAAAGAAAAGCGAAGCAGAGAAGCAAAAAAGAAGGCTAACCACTAAAGATAAGGGCTTTAGTTGAAAATGCACATCTTGGCAATTGGTGAAAAGAACATTTACGCTAAAGGACTCGAAAGCAGATCAACAAGAGTGATTAAAGTGATCGGTAGTGATGATGCATGAAACAGGCAAGACGCCAGATCGGAGAACCCCTTTTGCTAAGTTTATGAGAGAAAGAGGGTGAGTATTTGAGGATTTAGGGTTTTGAGTAAAAATATAAAATAATTTTTTTCCTTTTTTGAACATCCACGTGAGTTTTTTACATGGCATTTGAAATCCATCTAACCTCTCTAAATTGACTTAACGGCGCGTGTAAGACACTGTCATATTTCTGTCTAAAATAGCCTAATATTGAGCATACTCGATAATATTTAAACCTTAATTAAGCATGTTAAAATGTTTGGCCCTAAATTGATCAAACCCAAAAAAGTTTGACCCAAATTTAAGCATTTAGCCTATATATAGACAATTACTATAATTATATGACATGATATGGACATCCCAATCATATTGAGCTTAAGTCCTTAACCATCCATCATGCAAGTCCAAACAATCCTAACGTGCATTCTCTAATGCATCAAATTAAACACATAAGTTTTGGTTGTGACAATTTATGGATTCTAAAATTTGGAAGTCGATTCAACTCTTGAATCGAATTGCTTATTAATTTTAATCTCGGCTAAATTTAATTTTGCAAGTCATTTTGATTTGAAATTTAATATTAATCAAATTAAATTAAACTCCAACTTTCATAAAATTAATTAAAAATTAATACATCTTAAAATTAATTATTTGATGCCAAAATTAAACACTTTAATTTTGTCACACATGTCATTTTCTAGTCATACTAGAAAATTTAATGCTCCACTTAAATTAATTCAAAATTAATTCTCAAAATTTTCCAAAATTTCCAAAACATCATATCATCATTCCATACATATCCAAGTCATTTCAATTTCATCAAAATAATTTTGAAATCACTCAAAATCATCAAGATAACAAAATTACACTTAGACACATAAAAATGACAAATTTGACATCTAAATTTTTTCTGGAAATCTAATTTTGAGCAAATTCATTTTGGCATGCATAAGACATCAAAATAACACTTTTTTATCATATAAAAATATTTTTAAGGTTTTGGAACCAAAACATACACATACAAAATTATCAAACAAAACAGATCCATCAATTTCAACAAAACCGACCAGATCTGTTTACTGTTTGAAAATTAATTAAAAAAATTTAATTAATTCTGGAAAATTTCCAAAGGATTAAACACATTCTAAATATGTTGACATAATTTTTCCATAATCAAATTCCAAGAAAAACATGTTCAACCTCTATAATTTAGCCAACTAACATCATATATTCTACAGGAAAATAGTTTTCATACATGTTGTATAAAATTTGAAAATAAATATTTTAATCACATTAAAATCAATTTTCAATCATGAAACCATCTACAAACATCTCATGAGAAAATCAGTGAAAGAAAATCATGAAAACAAATTTTCATAATTTAATTTCAATTTTTCTAAGAACAGAAACTCAGTTGTCACAACCATGCAATCCTATTTCACATGTAATTAAAACTACATCTAATAGGCACAAGATGGTTCTAATACCACTTTTGGGTTTTGATCTTGCATCACATGTATCTAAAATAGAAAATAGCAACAGAAATATAAAACAAAGCGCAAAAAGCCAAGACCTTTCAAGTGCCATTAGATGTAACTTTAACAAAACATAAAATTACGATGTTTACTTTACAATCTCCTTCGTTCGTTGTTGTCTTCACTCCTTCGGGTTGTCGTAAACCACAACGACCAAAGGAGGACGTCTCTAATGATATTAACGTGAAGAGCAAAGCCTGAAACCTCTTGGGAAGAATAGTCAAAACACACACAAAGTGCTAGCTTTGTGATGTATTCTTTGAGAGAGTGTTGTAGAGAGTGAGAGAAGATGATGAACACTTCACCAAAAAGTCTTTTGTTTTCACACAACACTTGCACGAAATTGATGTTTCTTACACCCTTTGACCTTCCTCTAACCCCCAGCATCAATGAAGCGTTAGTGGGAATTAAGAGGCTTTTAATCCCACTTAATTTAGCATGAAATTTTCACCCCTTCTTTAAAGGGTAATTTAGTCATCTTGCTTATTAAAGGATAATTTTGTAATCTTGCTTATCACATGTGTCATGTTATTCACAATCAAATGATCCTAAACTACCACACTTGTATAGCTTAGTTATGCATCTCTCATATCTTGGAGGGGATCCAAAACCATTTTACTCATTCTTCAGATCTTCAATGCATATGACCAATTAGGTTTCCAATTATGATGACCACTTGAATTAAAGCTTAATTCAAGCAAGTCATGAGCGATATCTAGCAATACATCATGACCCCCAATTGACCGAAAAAGTCAGTAGTTTGACTACGAACCCTTCCATAGACAATGTTTCTGTGCAATTCATCCTTTCACCATTTATACCCCACTTGGTTCAGAGTATGATTAAAGTATCAATTCCCACTAGACTGACTACGTCACATCTAGCCCAAGTGATATTAGTTCTTGTCCCCGAGGCTTATTACTAAATTGGATATGTCACTGAAGACTATCTTCATGATATTTCGACTCTGACCAGAGATTCCTAAATAATGACCCTAACAAGAGACCGTAGGTATCATCTCCTTCTATCAGAAGTGATGAATCCTTTATTGACTACTCAATTACCTTCGAATACTTCAAGTTGTACCCAATCACTACCCTATGAGCAATCTCTAAGATACAAGGCGGAATGTAGTCAAAGTATAAGATTTGTATCCAAGATATCCTTGAGCACCTCAAATCTAAGGACATTTGCACCATTGCTATGATGAGACTATCATTGACACTAGAATAGATTATCCATATGATTGTCTCATGGCAGGTCATCCAATGTACTTACTACTCTTAGTAAGCATCCACATGTTAACTCTAAACAACTCATGTTTATAGCTTATGAGATCCACTGTTTGATCTAATCAAGGAGTATAACATGTGCTAGTCTGTCCAGATTAATAATGTCCCGTCTTATTAATCCTATGACTATGGATAATTTAGATACTAACATAATTATACATGGTAGGAATCTCATTATCATGATCTCATCATGATTTCCTTCATGCTATGAAATGTATCAAGGACTTCATTAATTCAATTTAAGATCACTATCAATTCATAAAGAACATAAACATCAAATGAACGAAAAAGCCTTTTTATTAATAAAAAAGATTTGTACAATAAGTACTAAAGGTGATTGCCTTTAGAGTACTTCTCTAATACTTAGACAGATCAAAACAAAAAGTTGACAGTTGGATGTGAAGAAGTAAGTCCAAGGAACAACATATTAAAATTTCATGCCGATCGAAGGTCGTTTTGTGGTCAATTGAAGCTGGAAAAGTATTCTTGCACAATTTCTCACTTTTCTTCACTTCCTAGAATACTCTTCATAAATGAGAGAAAATGGATATTTCAAAACCCATATCATATTAATAATATATGGGATTAATCTCACATAGTAAAACACATTAAATTAATCAAAAATCATATATAGACTCTTCCTTTAGGAGGGATAAATAATAATAAGTTAATAACTATAAACGTGGAGATAGAGGAAAATCTTGAAATGAAGTAGGATTATTTTAGTTTGTTTAAACTATATATTTAGGTTTTCTTGGTTATTGTTCAAGTTTCAATGATTACAAAGTTTATGCTTTCTCTAGTTTAATTTTGCCAGTCACACTTTTATTTTTTGTTTATTTAATGCGGTACTTTTTCATTTTATATTTAAATTAATGAACAATATGCTAAATATTCAACATAAATAAAATTGTTTATAATGTTAAGTTGGCTAAAATGTTCATGACCAATCAAAGTGATATTGAAATTAAACTGAAGATTGTCATACATGAAAAAACAGTGAAATTTTTGTCTGAATTCATTAAGGCGGTCTAAGTTTAGGCTGAAGTTACACTTTCTATGTAAAGGTTCTCCTTCACTTCGATTATATATAGTTAAAATACCACATCAGTATCTTTTGGTGATATTCTGATTCTATTCAATAATTCCTCATATGTAAACAGAAGGGAAGGTGTGAGTCTGCGTTTGTAAACAGTTAGGATGTGCATGTTTAAGGTGAATAATTTCCAATTCTTTCTTTTTAGACAAGTGGTGGAGTCTTGAATTAATTTCTTACTATGAAATGATAGTACACAGGAGAGGATTATATAATTACGGGAATATTTGATTTCAATTTTGATCTTTGTGTTTTAAAATTATTTTTTTGATTTCAATATAATTATATTTTTATTATCCTAATAATTAAATATTAGATCAAACTTAGAGATAAATTAAATTTATGAATTAATTAAGTGTACAAATTTATTTTTAAATCATCTATTAATAAATATTATTATTCGTTATATTTTATTAAAATTAACAATTAAATAAGTAAACTTGTATACATTTTATTCATAAACTAATATCGATTATTTATATATATTAATTATTAAACCAACTTTATTTGAAATTATGTATTTTAAATATATTTTATTAAATAGTTATCAATTTGAAAAACCTATATTTTCCAAAATAAAAATTGAAACTTAAATTAATTCTAAAATATAAAATTGGCAAGTTTTTTTAATAATTTTCATAAGTTATAAAAATTTAAAGAAAGTAAAAATAAATTAAATATATTTTATTGAATTTAAAAAGCTAAAACAATAAATTAAAACAAAGACGTAAACTCAAACCGGCCCCTAGTGTTGAAGGCAACAACAAGGCACTTTTGTGCTGGCACAAATCACGTACATATCTAGGAAATAAACGATAGATCCCAAACCATAATCAATAATTATTTTGACTTCATAGTACAAAGGAAATTGCGGAATAATTAGTTTTTCCCGTTGGCAACACTCCCATTAGGAAGGTGAAGCAAACGCTTGGCAAGGCATGTATCAACAGCTCCAGTGTACATATCTTCCAAGCTGTACTTGAACCGAAACCCCATGTCTGTAAGCTTTTTTGATGAGAATGAGATCATCTCCAATTCATCTTTCACGCCTTCGAATCTAGATAAACAACAGTTATTAGCTCAAAAATAATTTCATATCTTAAACCTAGCTAGTTATGTATGCGCCTACAATTTAAGAGGTAGAAAAGTGAAATTTACTTTGATGGGATGTCATACTCCGGGTAATTTTCCTTCAGCAACCTCGCGATATCAAGAATGGTAGCGTCGTGGGAGGAGCAAATGTACCGACCTTTGGCTTCAGGATGCTCGTAAAGATATATGTGAGACATGCAGAGATCATCCAAGTGTACGAACTGACATTGCTTGATGATCGAGTAGTGAGCTTCATTCCCTGTAAAACAACCCAACAGAACAGTTGTATACCATAATACACTGTATTTTTGGCTTATTTGGATCATACTTATGTATGTGTTTGTTTACTGATGGGAATTGTGTACTTACCGGTTAGAGGAGAAAGTGCAGTTATTAGACTTGGTGGCATAGAAGGCATAAGAAATGGACCAACCACTAGAGTTGGTATTATAGTTATGAAATCAAGATTGTTCTCTTTAGCAAATTTCCATGCAGCTTGCTCAGCCAGCGTCTTGGACACGAAATACATCTGGAAAACATAAAACAATTTCTCAGATTGATCAATTTCTACTAGCCGGACAACTCAAGAAGTACCCAGGTCGACAAAACCTAATAATAGAATCCTTTTAAAACCATCAACTGGTAAGAATTTCGTGCCATGAAAGTAACGTTCATGATTTTAATTTTTGAAAGTAAAGACAGGATTATACTAAAATTGGGTTTATACATTGAACGTGTCTTGGGGTGTATTTTTTCGGTTGAATAAAAGCATATTGAATCTCTAGAAAATTTCTTATATCGATGCAACTAAAACAAGCACGAGATTCTTAAGCAATTGCATGACTGCTTGATTGATATTAATCGTCCAAAATGAGCATCTAAATCGATCATTACTAGAAATTTATGACGCTACGTTCCTTTTGTATTGGGAATGCAAGGGTGTGAAAAGTCCTCACCAGATGAACTAATACCGCCCAAATGTCACATTAATTAAGACGAAATAAACCGATCGAGAGTAGGTTAGACACGTAATAATTTAAAAGAATATACGTCAAACCAAATGGTTATGTTGCAAATTATATTGTTACATTGAGTAGCCTAAACTATTCAACAGCATTTAGAATGTAGCCTTTAACTTTCGCAATTACAATAGATCATATTGATGCAGGCTGTAGAGATTTTAAGGTTTGTATTTATATCTAATATATGTAAACAGGGATGGATCTAAAAAAAAATTAAGTGAGAAAAAATTTATTTTTAATGGGGACAAAATTTTATTTTTTTTATAGGATCAAAATTTAAAATAATAATTTCCACATGAAATTTTGCGGATGCAGTAGGGGGCAAGTGTCCCCATTAATATAACTCCGTCCCTGCATGTAAAGGGTGATCATTTAGCAGATTGATCAATGATATTCTTTTAATTTTCAGAGAAAAAAGAACTGTGAAATATCAAATTTTTGTCATTCTAAATTTGCACCCAATAAACAAAATTTGGAGCTCCGCTAATGAATACAATCTCTTATCTTATAAATTGAATTTCAGATATATAGTAGGTCCTTCTTAAGCAAGCGGAAAAGAAATTGTAAGTGTAACAAAAGAAAAAAGAAGTTACTAACCCATCCAGTCATTTTAATGTTGCGGCAAAAATCAACGTCGCTCCAACAGGTCTCATCGTAAATCTTCCTCTCCTGCGCTTGCATACTTACAGTTCCAGCTGATGAGGTAAAGACTAACCTTTTTACTGTTTTCGCATTCACGCATGCTTTCATTATGTCTATCATTCCGTTTATTGTTGGATTTATCACTTCATTCTGCAAAAAAAAAAAAACGTTTTATCACTCACCCCACGTAGATTTTTCTCTTCCTCCCTCCAAGGCTTTCCTTATCAATGATATATATATATATATATGTGTGTGTGTATTGCCTTCAAGCAGCTATGGCAATACTTACTTTAACTTTTCTATAGCTCGATTACGATCAAGGGACCGATTAAATAAATTAATTATTTTTTATTAAATAATTAATTTATTATTAGCCCCGCCGTCCAAATCTAAGATCAAATCCCACACTTCTTGGTAGAGAGATATGAATGGAGACAATTGTCTTTGCTTAAAGATCTTGACTCCAACTGTACAATCTGTGACTTGATTTACGTGCGTTACATGCGAGAAAAGCAAGCTTATTGCCTCACTCTATTGGAGATATACGTTAACTGTGAAACCGAGAAGAAACAGGACGAGGTGTCCTCTTCATGATGAAAGACATGCAGATTATATAAACTTTATACCTCAGGGTCCTTGGACTCAAAATCCATTGGTGTAGCTACATGGAAAACTCCTGTGCACCCTTTAATGGCCTCATCATAGCTTCCTTCAATTGCAAGATCAGCTTTCCATAAAGTGAGATGTGTCTTTGCATTTGGCAACTCTAACAAATGATTTACCTTCTTCATATTGTCTGCAAATGGATATTTTAACAAAAATCGTTAACTTTTTCAAACACATAAAACAATGCGAAGGAAAAAGAAGTTATTAAGACCGTCACCTGGGTCTCGCACGGTGCCTCGCACCCTGTAACCTCGCTCCATGAGTCTCATGATAAGCCATGAACCGATAAAACCAGAAGCACCAGTCACACAGACCACTTCACTCTGCGCCATTTTTGTGTTCCTCTTCTAGGGAACTAATTTAAACAAGGTACTTGACTTCTAGAACTAAATACCTAGGACACATATCGGAGGTTTTACTTGCTTTATATAACAAAAGAATCCATCTACTTGCCAGCCGCCGGTCAATCGAATTCCTGTGGCACGTGATGTGAGTAGCCGTTAGCTACCCGCAAATCTCATCTATCTAGCTACCGACATGGTTTATCGTTAGCTCACGATACAAATATGATACTGTTAAAGTGTAATTAATTGTTGTACATCCCATAGAAAAATATCTAACATGAGCGTGGGGTGGATGGCACCTTATTTTAAGTGGCTTTCAGCGAATACATTGCTTGAAAGAAAAGACAAGAACTGCCTAAGAGGCCAAGACGGTAACATAGCACCAAAGCTCGGTCTCCTTTTTGTCGATCATGACTCCTGACGCATGTCCACGTTTCTCTATAATGTCAAATTTTTTCTTGATGTTGTCAGGATACGATAAACTAAATTTTGATTTGAAGTGGTCTTTTGTGGACATTTCTTTAAATTATATATTTTTCGCTGGTATAATTCCATATAATATGTTTATCTGGCTTATTGCATTAGTAATTGTGAGATAATTTTTAATCTAAATTAATGATTTAGTGGTTATATTATTTCTAACAATGAAATTTTTACATAAAAATAAAAAATATTGCCTTCTTATTTTATAGCATTGGCATTTAATTATCTTGTGCATCGTCTACTTGAAACGTTTCGAAGAAATTACTTTTTGAAAAGAACAAAAACTTTATGACACTTAAAATAATGAAGCTTGGATATTAAACTCAGAAAGATGATTTCGATTGAATGCGGAATCACAAGATACAAAAGAGATATATACAAGAAGTTGTTACAAAAAATAGGACTCAATCTAAATGTGTGATAATCCTATAAACTTAACAAATCAATTGAAAGTATATGTGGTATAACTAACATTGTCTAAGCAGAAGGAGAAGCAGAGCAAGGCCGAAGCTTGGAGACAAAATGAGAAAACAGTTGTTTAGGAAGTGGCTTCGATAAAATGTCAGCTGGTTGATCAGAAGAGAAGATCACAACAACATAAATCGCCTTACGAGAAATTAGATCTTGGACAAAATGAAAATCGATCTCTATATGCCAAGTCCGAGCATGAAAAACAGGATTTGAAGAAAGAAACACAGCCCTAATGTTGTCAAACCAAATGCGAGGAGGCACAGAGAGCTGTACACCCAGCTCAGTAAGCAACTTAAGCAGCCACTGCACCTCAACACAAGCATTAGCAATTGCCTTAAATTTGGATTCTGTAGAGGACCTAACAACTGTACGTTACTTGCCAGACTTCCGGGCCAACAAGTTGCTACCCAGAAAAATTAAAAAGCTGTCAGTGGATTGTCGATCATTGGGGCATCCAACCCAATCAACATCACTAAACACAGTGAGACTATGAAGAGAGCAACGGGAGATGAAGGAAGACATAAAAAAAGTGCATTGTAAATGTTAGTAGTGTGCTCTAGGCCAATGGACATATGTGACTTTTGTACTAACATTATGACTTATTAATAATATATTATGAGGTATTCTTTTATATATGCATGTAT
>JAOTBA010000205.1:38717155-38728467 GCA_025629845.1 Erythroxylum squamatum
AACACCTGAGCCCCCTGTAACTGATCAAATAGATCATCAATCCTAGGCAGTGGATACTTATTCTTCACTGTCACCCGATTCAACTGCCTATAGTCAATGTCACCCGATTCAACTGATCCAATTTGGGTGAAGTACGGTGGTGGGTTGGTGGTGTTTGGGTTAGGGATGTAGTTTGGGTAATGTACTGAACAAGTTAATGGCTATGATGGGGTTGGTTTTGGGTGAAGTACAGTGGTGGGTTGATGGTGTTTAGGTTAGGGATGTGACTGATTGGGTTTCGGCGAGGTTGAAGAGAGTCAGAGGGGAGGAGGGATTAGATGTGACAGCAGAGAAAATTCTAGAGAACCTAGAGAAATGAGACCGAATAGAGTAGATTGTTACGAGAGCATAATCGTCATTAACCAAAGAGCTAATTCAGTTGTTTGGTTCAATCACTCCTGTTCTGGAGCATTCAAAAAATCAGCTGGTTAAGTTGAATCAATTAACTCAACCAGCTCATAATGAAACAAAATGTTAACTTATAATATAGTCAAACCTCTAATTTCGGTCAACCAACTAAAAAACAGCTTATCAACTGATTACCAAACTAGCCCTTTATCTACTAAATTATTCCTGCAATTAAAAGATGTAATGGCTAGTGTGCGGTTGCGAGGGATTAGTTGAAAATTGCCTTTATCATTGGAAAGGGATGAGCGTACGAACTACGAAAGAGTGAACTGTATTTTCTATTTTCTAGTATCATTACTCGTCTACGTCTGAAGTAGCATGCATAAATAGTGATTACTATTATTAATACTCGTACACGAAAAGGAATCTCTCTCTCTCTCTCACTGTTGTTCGAAGAAAGATTATACCAACACATTACTGAACTACTTATATTATTCGTTGCATATCAATTTAGTTCTAACATTTTCGAATATTTAATTTCAAGTTTTATATTTGCAAAATATTTAGAATAGATTTTTAACAAATAGAAAAATAACGAAATTAAATTTTTGTCAGTTAAATAATAATATAGTACTCTTTTATATTTTTAAAATTTTGTTACATATAAATTAGTGACATAATGAGTCTTATTAATAAGTTTTTAAAAATAAATTAAAATTCTATTCATTCGTTTATTTATTTATAAGTATATGTAATTTATTTTTGACATTTATGCTTAGAGCTCACATAATATAATGCATCCTACATGTGACAATAAAATTCACCAATAAATTTTTAAAAATATTTAAAAAATCATTATTGTGGTAATATTTAATCAATTTTTTATCGATAGAAGATTTATTTTAGATATTTTAAATTGAGCACATTTTGCATTTTAAGATTTAGTCACACAGGTGGGCAGAGGATACACTTTATTTTAGTACCGAGAATCCAAGGCGTATTTCCCACGTTCCATCCCTACTGCATCCAAAAACAGAAGACCATAAAGGACATGGCACTTGTAAAATGCAGGACCACAAGTCTTTAGTAAGGGAGGTTCGCCCACTTGTCAGCTTCTTCACAATACTATTGAATTGGGTTTCAAAAACATAAATAATGCTACTTGTAATTGGCTCCATCACTGCTGTTGTTTTTTCCTAACAGTTGGCAAGAAATCATCTGTTCCTATTCCTGTTCGAGCTCTATCACCTTTCAAAAAAAGAACATATTGAGCTCTATCTTATTATTTATTTATTGTTAAATGTGTGGATGCTGTGCAATGGCACAGGGGACGATTTCATCCCCTAATAGTTGCAGTTGTACCCTAAAGAAGACCATTTCTAAAGAAATAGAAAACAGTACTTTGAGAATTACTTTTTGAATACCCCGTCCGTAACTGAGAAGTCTAGGCAGAATTTTGGGGGGGGGGAAAATCAACATCACATCAACAACTCTTATCTCATCCCCAGTTGGATTTATGTCCTGATGCAATGTATGTATCCTCCGATTTGCGCAAACCATGCCACTGCCTCCTTTTTCTCTGATCCATACGCGTAACTAGTGGCTCACTCTTTCTCACGATCGTAGATTTTCTGCCCTCATATGCCACGTCGGACTCCTTCCACGTATTATTACACTCTCCGTTAACCTAAACAAGGTTAAAGAGAGTGAAAATAGATGGGTGAAAGGGAAGGGACGTTGTGGACCAAACGTAGGACTGAGTTGGATCTACCGGCCCGCAAGAAGGCTGACACGTCATCGCTCAATTTTGAGATCTTTTGAAGAGATTTTTAAGGCCCTTTAACGGTAATTCAGTTGCCGTAACTCACTCTAGGAGTAAGTGGAAATGGTAAGAACCTGCCGTGTGACTAATTAATAAAATATCTGATCAGATCCGACGATCAAGTGAAGTGATACGCTTAAGCATAGATTCCCAGCTCAATTAAATAGCATACTATCAGATTAAAAAAAATTAAAATTCCAACATTTGAATTTATTTTATGACAAAACGGAGATATGACCAAGCATACAATGCAGGGAAGGAAAGCCTAAAGGAAAAATATCCCATAATTAAATGCATAAAAAGAGGGGCAGTTCGCATGAAGTTCACTACAAGTTGCGCCTTCGCCTTGTTTTTCTCTGAGCCCCCAAAAGAAAACACTACCTTCATAAATAGAAGACGGAGGGAGACACATCAACAGAGAGTTTAAGAGATATGAAAAAAGGTTGTGAGCTTTGTGGAGGTGCAGCAATAATGTACTGTGAATCAGACCAAGCTAGCTTGTGTTGGATCTGCGACGAGAAGGTTCACTGCGCTAACTTCCTTGTAGCCAAGCACTGTAGGTCCCTTCTTTGCCAGGTTTGTCAGTCTCCTACTCCTTGGAAAGCTTCTGGTCCCAGGCTTGGACACACTGTCTCCATATGCCAGTCCTGCTTTTCCGTTAAGAAAAAGGATGTTAGGAAGCTCAAGGAAGCCTTAAAAGGCGAGTTCCCAGAAGGAGGACATGAGGAGAGTGAGTACGGGGACGATGAGCTTGATGATGGAAGTGAAGGCTATGATGAGGAGGAGGAGGAGGAAGAAGAAGAAGAGACTGATGCTAAGGAAGAGGAGGATGGTGAGAATCAGGTTGTTCCATGGTCCGGTACGACGACGATTCATATGCCGCCGCCTGCAACGTCATCTAGTAGTGAAGAGCGATTGCCAAATGGGTTCTTCAGTTCTGGCGGTGGGTTGAAGCGGACTCGAGATGATAATTATTCTGAAGTATGCATTCGTTCTCTTGAGTTTTTTCCACTGTTTTGTTTTGTGTTACTTTTCTATTTATAATTTGATATGGTATTGGTGAGACCCATAACATAAAAGAAGAAGATTGAAACTTTTTAACCTTGAAGATTGAAAGTTTGAACTTTTTTTATGGATGCAGGATGAGATAGAGAGCACTTCTTCTGATTTGGTATCTCGGAGGTTGATCACTACAGAAGAAAGGAGTTCGTATTTGGGTTCAATTAAGCCAATAAAGCAACAGGGAGTTGATGAACTTGGTGATCATGCTGAAGCAGAAGAGTCAAGGTCGAGCGCTGTTTACACTCTTAATTCGCTCAAGCGACTGCGGCGAGACATGGTCACGAGTAGAGGAAAACGCGTCTAAATCTATTATACCGCTGATTTCATGAGTGCCCACTAACTCTTCTTTGTCGTTGAATTTTAACTACAGAGTTAATGATGCTTCTTCAGTGGTTAATTTGTTTGTAGTTAAAGTGTTATTGTTTATACACTTTTGGAAGTTCTTTGAGATGAGGTGTAAATGAGAGGGGAAATTGCTGATTAGTAATCACTGATGCCTTTTTCTTCTATTTTATCCCACCCTTTTTTAGTCAAATCGAGTTGATGTTTAATCCTCCATTGGTGTGGTTCAATGCACTTGCTTAAGGAGGCTATGTGGGGTTTGATTGACGTAGCATGACCCGTTACACCATGAATACCGTCCCAAGAGGCAGTGATAAGGGTGCTTTGACGTTCTACCACACGTTAAATGGCTGGCAAAAGAACAAGCAGTCCTGTCACATTTCAAGTGGGAGAACTAGAGGGGGACAGATCTTTTATTTTCGTAAACAAGTTCCTACCTTGTTGTATTAAAGCTTTAGAACACGAACAAGAGTTAGAACACCAAGATTTCACTTGGTATTTGAGTTCAAGGGTAAGTGGAACGTGCGAGAAGGTGGAGAGGAGGTTTGCTGTTAAAGGACCAGAAATTGTTCCATGAAAGCACTTAAATGGAGATTGGTACAAAAAGGAGGGGAAGTGTGTGGTTGACAGAGAACAAAACCCCACTTAGCAAGTGGAAAGAAAGTCCGGCTGCGTCACTCGATGTGCGGCCGTTTGAGCTAGCTAGCTGTTACAGAAGGACATTGACGTTTTCGTGTAGTAGGTTCGCTTTATCTTCACGACTATGATTAGGAATGATATTGGGTGTTTTAGTTTACGTATATTTGTTCTATGATTATGACTGGGACTATGAGCCAGCTAAATAGAGAGAACTACAAGGTAGCAATAATAGCGCTCTGAATCTCACTTTCATTCTTTTCTTTTTCAAATCTCTTATGAACTTACGAATTTGTGGTTGTTCCTTAACTTGTTGTCGAGCCCTTTAACAGAACTTTAAGTGACACATTAACTTAAATCGAAACCACAATATTCCCTTGTAATTTATTACTTACTATATATTAAAAATTGTATTGCTATTCTTGTATTTTCGTTATTTTTCTGAAGGCAAATATGCTGCTTCCTTTGTCAAGGTTGAACTGAATTGTATACAATTTAATTACAGTACAAGAACTTTTTGCTAATTCGAGTATAATTCAAGTCCCAAGCGTACGTTAAGCATAGTTCAGGTTTAGGAGTTTAGCTATTGTTGTGTAGGGTCCTTGTGTTTGAAATGGACGGTTAAATGTACCACCTTCGTCTCACAATGATCCATTATTTGGAAGACCATTAAGTATCTTAAAGCATTCTCGCTGTTGCTACACACAATACAATTGACAAGAGACCAAAACAACAAACAACTTTGATGTCTTCGTTCTCTGACAGATAGATAAAACCCTAAGATTTGAATGAAAACATCATTAAAGGCCTATTATAAAACCAAAGACCCAAATATCATTTATCACCCACGCAAAAAGACATGACATCCTCAACATACACCAGAGAACTTTTTGACAACAAAGAGTAGAAAGACCATTCTACTATCGTCCATTTGAGGAGCCAGGAACATCTTATCAACTCCTCTACATGTCAACTAATCTCCGCTTGTTTAGAGTTTCTACAAGATAAAACGAACCCCAAGTGCATAACTGGGGCTACGTGATAATAGAGATTTGCTGGCATACAAAGATTAAAACAATTTCATCAGAACAGAAGTCATACATGTATGTTTACCATAAATTAAACAAACCAAGGAAAAAAAAAATGCTTTCCGCTCGTATATGTTTGCATGCCTTGTAAATATTTACAGAAAGCGTAATCATCGAAAATTGCATGTGAATGCACCCGTCTCACATAATACTAGATTGCAGAGGTGAAAGGTGAACCACACAGGTAAAAAGACAGCAGGATATAACTAATTCACATGATCAAGAATGAATTCTGGTACCAAATAGTATACCTGCTAGTGAGAGGAGCTTCCTAAGGATTTAGCTCACCAGACTATGCATCTGACAAAAAAAATAGCAATAAACATGTGGTAAGAAACATGCAATCACACTAAACAACTTATTAGAATCCAAATATAACGACAAGAGCACCAGCAGACAACCACAAATAAACTAAACATTATAAAGAATAAAAATAAGAAAAATATTCTAGAACATACATAAAGAAAAAAATGGGTTAAAGACATAAAGTAACCATCGAATAGTAACTCATTATCTAATCATAATGGCATTCATCGTGAAGATAAAAACGATTATGTTCCACTATAGAGAATTCCACTCCATCCTGATTAGTGCTATGGCATTAACATTGAAGTGCATATAAGAAGTAAATGCTACATTGCACAAGTTCCAAAACCAAATGTAATCTGTCTTCCAAGCGAGTTCATTGCTCACAAAGACCGACTTCTTTTACAACTATGAGTACTTCAAAAAACAAGCTCTCTCCAAGTTTCCATATTTATACCTAGCAAGTTTCCATATTTGTACCTAGCAGCACTGCCACTCCCACAACATCCATACCCTTCCCTCCCCAAAGGAACAAAAATAACAAAAAAAAAGGTAAATATAACAAATATATAATTATCATGTCCTAGTTCACCCTATGAATAACAAGCGCTTAAGTGCCTTCAGCACAAGTTAAGTAGAGAGAACCATGCATTATATTTATACATCATAAGCGGCTCCCAGAAATCGTATCTCAGCAATGAGTTTATCCTGTCCTAAGATGCTCAAAGATTCTTTGGATCAAAATGGGTCCAAAAGCATTTAATAGGAGCCAAAATATGCAAGTCAGAACTAGTAGTAGTTATTCATAAATACTAGTTCAGATATGAAAGTTTTAAATAGATATCCAACTCTTCCCTTCCCACCAAAAATAGAGGGAAAAAAAGTTTATACTAAAGGTAAAGGATCCTCGATTGGTTTAGAATTCAGGGCCCAAGAAGTTAGATAGCACAAGAAGCTCATGTAATATTCACCATTCCAATGTTTAACCAAACCAAAACCGTAAAATATCTCTCCCCTTGAAAATCCAAACTAAAGGCATCAAAAAGTTTGAATTCCTTCCAAAATTTTCAAACAAATTTTCAGCTGAATGCTTAAGCTTGGCTTCTTCAAATTTCCTTTGAAGTCATGGTCAAACTCATACTTATCTCAGCTTACATTTTAAGGTTCAAATTCAACTAGTTTAAGTTTAAAAAGTCAGAGGTCGGGAAAGCTTAATCTCTGAGGCTCATACGTTAGCTCAAAAAGAGCTTGAATTCAAACTCAACCCCATTTTAAGTATATAGAATTAGTCATTTTAAGTATCTAAAAAGTCATCAAAGAGGTTTTAAATGAACCCAAACCATCCCTTTCAAATAAGCAGCCATGAACTCGGAAGCTTCTGATCCTTTAAAAGCACACTTGCAGGCCTAATCATGGGGTAACATATCTAGACTTCTCCAAGCACAATAAACGGAGAGGACTAAGCAGGTTTTCCTCTATCGCAACACCTTGTTAATAACAGTCGATAACATATTTCAATAACGTGAGAACCAATCCCCGTTCAAGTTCAAAGTGATCCATTTTGTATTACTTCAACTCACTTGCAGCTTTCACAACAGAACGATAAAAGGAAAATAAATAACATAAACTGTAGCCATCCTATCATATCTAGAACAGACATTAAATAGTTATTTCAATTCGCTTCGCCACCCTCCTTAGTTGACACATACGGGTTCAAGTAATTGTTCCTTGTGCATAAGCAATGTTATCTCTCAACCAAACAAAAATCCCCAATCAAGAAATTTACTTTTCACCGAAATACAATCACTTAGAAAACCTACACAACTTATGACGGATTACTAATTCATCAAAAGCTCTAACCTTTTCGTTCATTCTTCTCCTCCTCGTCTTCCTCGACAATCGGCATATTGACAACGGCCTCAGTCTTATCACTAGCATCACCATCCTTATCATCAGGATATCTAACGACCACAACAGGACAAACACAATGACGGACACAATAATCACTCACACTACCAAGCCTACCATCACCACCACGCTTGGTGGCACCAAACCCTCGGCTCCCCATAATCACAGCACTGAGACCAAGGCGTTCAATTTCCAAACAAAGCCTCTCCTTCATGTCATGATCCTTTACTATGTGGATCTTGAAGGGGAACTGCGCCTCCTTCAAAGGCTTGGCGAGATCGGCCGCCTTAGACGCCGTGAAAGCGTCGAAGTCATCTTCAAGCTCTTGCTGGTTCTTCGGTTGGTTGTCGTGAACAGCACCAGAAGGTTTGTCGTTGACGTTGTTTTTGTTGTTGAATTGGGTTTCCGGTACTTGGGTTGTCGTGGGAGTGCTGGTGAGAGGAAGTGGACCCCAGTCGGCGCCGAAGAGGACGGAAGTGGGTCTGACGTGGAGGAGAATAACGGCGTCGCCTGGACGGATGTAGTGGTTGACGGCCCAGCGAACGGCGTAGGCGCTTTCGTCGGAGAGGTCGACGGCCACGCCTATCTTGCGGCGGGCGCCAGCGGTAGGAGTTGGGGTGGCGGCGGAGGAAGGGTGGTGGATTTTGATAGTTGGGAGTTGGGGTTGGTCAGGATCAATAGGGTTTTGTTGTTGTTGTTGTGAATTCATTTGGCTGATAGTAACAGGGTTTAGTATGAGTTGTTTTAGAATCAGCAATGGTGAAATTGTGTGAAAGTTAGGCAAATGCTTGTTTTGGGGGCCAGGGACAGAGAGTTACTTGTGAGAGAGAATCAGAACAAGGAGGAGAATATTTGTTTTTGGACAGTGACCTCTTTATAATCCCTGTGTGGGCTGGAGCTTTGTTGCATTGACATGGTGCAAATTCCCAAGGGCCTTTATTAGAGCCTAATCCACTGTAGAAAGGGTCACGGAATTTTGCAAAACAAGACTTGAATCAAATTAATGTTTTTTTTACATACCTTAATAAAAGGAAGAATTCCATTTTCTAAAGAATTTCTTAAATATATCACTCTATTTTTCTAATTAAATAAGATATTAATTTATCTAGATATAAATATGAATCCCAATTAAATTAAGACTTAAGAATTCTCTGCTCATTTATCTACCATTATTATACATATATTTGTATATAATTATTTAAGAACAAAAAATCATACGTGACATAAACTATCATCAAAGAATTTAGATGATAAAATTAATGATATAAATTTGATATTCATGAATTTTTTGTTATTTATTTTTAAAGTGCATATATTAAGAGTTAAATGGATGCAAGCCCGACCGTGGGTAAGGGCAAGAAGGGCACCTGCTTAGGACCCACTCTTGACTTACCCATATTTTACTTCATTTTATTTTTTACGAGGATCGACTATTAACAATCATAAAGAACAAAAAGAGACAAAATATGACTTTTTTTTTACTTTACCTAAGGCATATAAAACATTAGGAATGGGCTAGGATAAATGCTTCTTTCTAATTTTTTTAAGATATATGTTGCATATTTTTATTTAGTTATTTGCTTCTATATATATATATATATATCATTTTCATATAAAAAGATTCGAGTAGCTATATTGTTGCATAAATTTGAACAACTATGGGTTGGGAGCACTTCTCGAATATGACAGGCAATAATGAATCCAATAAGTAAGCCCTAGGCATGTGGATGTAATTGACTGGAACTTACGTATGTAGTATTGATGATCTGAAAATTGTTAGTTGGTGGTATTAGGCATGTGTAGTAGTGATCCCTCAAATCTGTAAGTGCACATTAATCGAATATAGTAAATTAAAAATTGGAGTATTCCAAGTACTTATTAATCATATCAAAGCAACAAAATTAAATTTGTAACACACCACTACCATAGAGCATATGCCTGAACATCCAGAGGACATCCGAGAACATACCCTATGAGAATGACATATTAGAGCAGTCATATTTACTTATTATGGCAACACAGAAACACAAGTATTTCAAATGATCAACTTTTCCTATTTCATTAACAAAACATAACTTACGTCGTAGCATTACATTTCACACTCCATATATTTACATTACAAAAACATCTGTGAGTTCACTGTTCTATACAAAAAGTTCTACATGAAATGAGAAATTAAACAAACACATTCTATCTAAACTCCTCGGATATCAACTGACTAGACTTTTAAGTCATTTCTTGTTCCCAAAATTGATAATACTAGACTTCAACTAGATTGCTTTAGAAGCTAGGTCTTTTCAGTTCCTGAAAATCAACGTTACAATTTGGATGAGTTTTGCGAACTCAGTGAGTGAACCATCATCGATGTACTTACTCAAAATAGAACATAAACATCACAAGTATGTAACACAGTTCAATTAGTATATCACCTCATTTAGAATCAAATCCTATATATCACATCATTCATAATTGAATACCTGATCACATTATACATCATATTTTAACAAGCACATTATGAATACAAACATTTCATATAATCATTTTAGAATAATCCGATCATTTATATCATCATTATGAACACAAACATTGCATATCTCTATATTAATACAATTCAGTAATTCTTCACAATTATTCATATATATATATATATATATATATATATATATATATATGCAAATGCACATAAAACTCCACTTTTATTTTTATTTTATTACGATTGAGTGCCTATTTACTGTCCCGTATCTCTTGTAGATATCGGGCTCATTTCAGATAATGTCCCGTGCCCCTTTGTGGATACCAGATTTATTAATAACTGAGTTTGTGGTTCTTTGTGCACAAATATGAGCTTTAAGCTCTTCTCAGATTGGTCACTCCGGTCACAACTCCTTTTATCTAATCATGCATATTCATGTGATGGAATGCATCATTTCATAAAATATGTTATCAATAACTTTCATTCAAAGTGCACAGTCGCTTATCATATTCATTGGATCTGAGTCCAGCATTCAACATTCAGTTGAGTACACATTTCATATTGCGCATACAATTAGATAGCACTTCCAATACAATCCCAAATATCAAACTTTTCAGACCATCAATGTTCGGAATTATCACAATTATATCAATAACAATTCAGTAGTTGAAAATAATAAAAAACAATTCAATCATAGTGAGAAAACATCTAGGTTAACTCATAATACGCTCCAGATAAGCTATTGCCTTGATGATTCAGCAATGTCTGGATGTGGACACTCAATTTATACTTCTATATCAAGCAATACACACATATTTACACATTGCTAACTTGTTTAATCAAATGAGTACTCAATCATACACATGTATATGTGTTATGTTCAATGCATGCTCAATTGACTATCCCGGGTATGTATCCTTATTCATAATTCTTGACCATTCAAAAATCATAGCTTATATATTACCACTTTGCAATCAGGTTTGTACCTCTAAGTTAGCTTGATTCACTCCAAATTCATCAACCATACTTTCCACTTATCCTTGAACATTTTCATGATCAAAAAGCCTCTTATAATCCACACATAATTGTTACGTTAAATCTGAAATTTCAGCAAGTTAGATTTATACATTCACCAAACTTTTTCCAACAATATATATTCATACATTTACCCAATCCTCATTCATAATTATCCCATGTTCTTCAATGTTCATTCATCCATACCTTATACACATTACTCATGTCCTTAAGATCATGTTTGCATTAAAAGAACTCATTTATTCCTTTAACA